>WNWK01011611.1:0-63696 GCA_009830355.1 Cherax destructor
ACCAGAATTACTGGAGGGAAAAAACCCGCTAAGATTGCCACCTTGGAGTGTTTGCTGACACCGTCGTCTCCTTCCTGAGGTCTCCCATGACACATTCCATTACCTGAAGTAAGAAACCCATCATCCTGCACAATGGAATGTGACGTGGAAACAGAGATGGCTTTTAAAGAATAAAAAAAAGACAGTACCGTGATTGGAACTTAGGACGACGTTTCGGTCCGACTTGGACTATTAACTAAGGCACTAGTGGTCGGCCCGAAGCGTGTAGAGATGACTTGTTGTATGTACCTGTCATATGGAGTAGGCTGCTTACACACCGCCCATCATGCCACATGTCAGTCACTGAGAACAGGAGCACCCGGCTCTTCTGCTGTATGTTGTAAAAAAAAACTTCCTCGTAGAGCAGTAGCTTAGGTGAGGATGGTGCAGAATGGAGTCGAGTCTTTATTTACATGTAGCGGGGAAGGGGAAATGGAGGCCAGGGTCAAGTCAGTCAATTTTTTTTTTTTTTACATAAAAATGCTGGGGGCTGACTCAGCTCTTGGATTATATATCTGTATACAGTTATTTTAGAAAGCCTCTTGTTATATAATAAAGCATTTCTGACTGAGAAAACCAATTCGTGGTCTAAGATATATCTCGCTTGATAGTATAGATTATATAGCTAAAGTCTCTCTCTCTCTCTCTCTCTCTCTCTCTCTCTCTCTCTCTCTCTCTCTCTCTCTCTCCTCTCTCTCTCTCTCTCTCTCTCTCTTCCCTCCGGTTAAATTGCCAAGTTGAAAAGAAAGGTTGATTCTCTCTTACTGAAACTAGGTGAATGTAACCACATGGGTACCAGCACGCACTCACCCACACACATACACGTATGTACGTACACACACACACACACACACACACACACACACACACACTAGTGTCTAATCGACATGTGCCTAGGACAAAATGGTATCTAACACACACACACACACACACACACATAGAGTTGTCAGGACAACGTTACCACTACTGTTTAATACAATATTACTACTGCTGTTTATAGCTGTGGAATAGTCTGGAAAGGGATGTGGAGGCAGGATCCATACATAGCTTTAAGATGAGGTATGATAAAGCTCATGAAGCAGGGAGAGAGAGGTCCTATTAGCGACCATTGAAGAGGCAGGGCCAGGAGCTATGAATCGACACCTGCAATCACAATTAGGTGAGTACATACACACACACACACACACGCACGCGCGCACACACGCACACAAACGCACACATACACACGCACACACGCGCACACAAGCGCACACACACACACACGCACACACACGCACACACACACACACACCTGACTTACGAAGCCTTGACTAAAGTTTTGCCAGGTGTCCGTCATCGTGTAACTGGAGATAATGTTTTCATTAACAAAGTCTATCTCTGCCTTCAGGTAAGTGGGAGTGTGCCTTGATGCTGCTGAAGGGTTCTTGATCCAAGGAACTATACCTGCCTTTTTCTTTCCCGGTATAAAGTCTGATTGCCTCTCATTCGTCAGGCGTTGCATGACCCTTGCGAGTTTTGTGCTTCCCAGTGAATATAATAGTAATAATCTCACAATTTAATATTGTTTGCGCTGAGTGTAATCTTCCGGCTGTCATGTGTCGCTGATATGTTCAATGTGACCGAAAGATTAGATACAACCATGGTAAGGAACATGTTATTTATGCTAATTAGTGTGTATGTATGTACTCGCTTATTTGTGGTTACAGGGGTCGATTCTCATATCCTGGCCCCGCCTCTTAATTTAGCACTTGCCTGGTTCACTCCCTTATAGCCTCGTGGGTCGTCTCTTAAAACTAAGTATGGAGCCTCCAGCACTTCCTCATCCAGATTGTTCCACTTCCTGATCACTATTGAGACTGAAGAAACATTTCCAAACATTCCTGTGGTTCAACTAACTTTAACTTTAGCTGTGTCCCCGAGTTCCCTGTTCCTTGCCTCTTAAAACAGCCTGTTCTTGTCTACGTCTACTCTCTCAATTCCCCTGAGTATTTTATATGTTATCATATCTTCCTTGGTTCTTCTATCTTCCAATATAGATTCAGTTCCGTTAGGCTCTCCTTATAACTCATGGCCCTTAGCTCAGGAGGAAGCCTCGTTGTCTTCCTCACTTTCTCCAGTTTCTCAACATGCTTTAAAGGTGCGGGTTCCATATTGTGTAATTTACCTATTTGTAGCTACAGGAGCAAAGGTATTCTCGTGGTGTCTGTCTCGGCTTCATTACTCTCTTCGTCATATACATATATATTTTTTTAACGTTTCAGTGGTTGCAACACTTACAAATTCCTTCTTTAATTCCTTCCACTGGTCAACCACTCTGAGAAATATTTTCTACTATCCTTTCCGCTCCACCTTTTTTCACCAATTAACAACTATGGCCTCTTGTTACCCCTGTTATAGCTACTAAGAAATCTTCTTCATCTACTCTGTAAAGACCTTTCAAGACTTTATATGTATTTATCATGTCTCCTCGATTCCTCATATCAGACAACATTGGAATTATTAATGTTTTCAACCTTTGATCATACTTCATATTGCTCAACTCTGGCAGCCATTTTGTAACTCTAATTTGAACATTTTCTAACTTGTAAGTTATAAACAACTTTCTTAACGTTTCACCATCCATATATTTGAAAGCTATCATCTAGTGACAATTTTTTGTTAATAATAATTAATAGATCCCTTTCTCTGTGTGTAACGTTCAACATTTCGTCACAGTGTATGTTCCTCATGTGGCCTGATTTCACTTTCTCCCATTTCTCTTACATGGCATTTATCTACATTAAATTCCATCATTCATCAATCACTCCATGTGATAGATGAGTGTGTGTGTGTGTGTACTCACCTATTTTTCGTTGCAGGGGTCGGTTCGTAGTTCCTGGCTCCGCCTCTTCGCTGGTCGTTATTAGGTCCACTCCCTGCTCCAAAAGTTTTATCGTACCTGTGTGTGTTCTTACCTGTTTGCCTATTTGTTCTTATCTATTTGTGGTTGCAGGGGTCGATTCATAGCCTCTTTGCTGGTAGCTACTAGGTCCACATTCTCCCTACTCCATGAGCTTTATCGTACCTCTTCTTAAGCTGTGTATGGCTCCTGCCTCCACTACATCACTCTCTAGATTGTTCCACTTCCTGACAACTCTATGACTGAAGAAGTACTTCCTAACATCCCTGTGTGTGTATGTGTGTGTGTGTGTGTGTGTGTGTGTGTGTGTGTGTGTGTGTGTGTGTGTGTGTGTGTGTGTGGGTGCAGGTGTTCTCACCTGACCTTGGGAACCCCGGCTTGTTTATCACACTTGGATTGTTTACCATCGCCGGAAGAAGGATGACTCACCCTTTGTATTGGGTGTTACTGAGGTTCATGATGGACTTGTGTCTGCTAGTCCAGCTCTTGTGCTGTCTTTCCTTCTTTCTTTCTTCTTTTTCTAATCCTCCTTCTTCCTATTCTTCTTGTCGGGTTATATTTTCTTCCTACAACGTTGTCGTCCATGACTTGAGAATGACACTACTGATCGTTTTCAAATTTTCAACTCGGGGTTACTGCTGTGCAGGTACACCATTGCCAAATTTATATAAAAAATGTGATTTTGGTATTCGTGGTATAGCTTGAGACTGCTTTGCCTGATTAGCTTTGACCTTTCAAAGTTGGTGTTTACTTAGATGAAGGTTTGGCTTCTTAGCGGACTGTATAGATGCCAGTGTTAATTTTTTTTTTCATTTTCCGTGCCATAGCTTGAGTACGGCTTCAAATTTTAAAACATTTAATGGAAAGGAAGGTTAACTATAATTTTAAGCTCTGTCAGATTTTCTCTCGTAGGTTATGCAGAAATAATTAGTTTCCGTGATTTATTTTGTTCAAAAGACGAATTACAGTGTTATTGGGCTGCGAATTTAATAAATTGTGATATTTTTGTGCAATAACTGGAGAATGGTTCTCGTCAGCTTCAAAGTCTCAACGCTTATATAATATGAATTGGGAAATATTCGAATTGCTTTCGAACCATGTAGATTACAATTTGTTAATTTAACCCTTTACCAGGCCAGGTGTGCCTCATATTTGAATCTGCCATAGAGGGTATATAAGAGGCGCCTAAAATAAATAAACTTGACAAATGAATACAAATAAATATGTCATAGAATTGCTTATATTATCAGAATATAGGTTGCAAATGTTGCAGTGTCTCAAATTTCATGTGTGGCCTGGTAAAGGGTTTTAATTATAGAAATTATATTAGTTTCCATGCGATTACCTGGGAATGCCTCTTCATATTGTAAGGGAAGTAGGTGTATCGTAGTACTGTATTCCCTGGCATAGCAAACTAATTCATGCAAGTTCCGTTAAAATCCCTTACTTAGATTCTTTGATTAAAAAGGGACACCATCCTCCTCTGAAAATCACTCTATTTTTATTTGGTATAGAAAAGTACAGAAATCACCCACCAAGGGATTCATCTCATATTTTTTTTTACAGTGTTTTACTTGGTTGATTTATAGCTTCTTGGTCTTTTGTGTTGATTTGCAGCTTTGATTTTTTTGTGGATGTTGATCTACAGTTTGTGAAGTTTTGGGGTAAGGTTAATCCACAGGAAATAGGCTTCTTGTGTGTTGCCATTTAAAACTCCTGGATATCTTAATTTTTTTTTCTATCTACAGTTCATGGCCTCTTAGAAAATGGGAGGGCAGCCCTCCCTCGTATGTTTGACTGAGAAGGAAGGGCATGAAAAGGGGAAAAAGGAGGCAGGGAAAGAAGGAAATCTTGGAAATCACAAGAATAGCCAGGATTTCCTGTGCCGGGTCGATCAGGTGGGGTAAGAAGTAACATCCTTTATCCCACAAGTCCGGTTTTTGTTTGTTTGTTTGTGTTTGTGTGTGTGTGTGTGTGTGTGTGTGTTCACGAGGAGCATTGTTGGGAACTATTGGCAGGAAGACTTCCTAAATAACATTACAACTCATGGAGAGGGGCCCAGATAGAGCTAGGAATGAAGGATGGGAAAGAGGTGGATGGGGTTACGTATCCTTGGACAGCTTACACTCACCTTAAGAGGATCCCATCCTGGTAAATGGAAGCGGTAATGGAGTCTCTGATGTGATGAGATAATGCAGACTGATCGTCTGCAGCCATCACCACTACCAGTATGAGAGATTGCTGTTATCAGTCAATAGTTCTGTATCAACTTGATACCCAATAAAGATTGAGCCTCGTAACTCGCATTATTTTTTTTTTTTACCATATTTGTAGGTCCATCCTCCTTCTAGCCTAGTCACCAGCTACTAACATGCTAGACACTACTGTCACTGAGGCTGCCATCACTTTTATTCACCGTAAATAATTATAGGTGATACGGATTGTCGTATATCTTCATATGGTAAACAATTTAATTATGGGAAAAGGATGAAGTTATACATACATTGTCTTGGAGTTTTATTATTAAACACATTGAGGCAAACATTACAAAACTCTAACATTTAGACTACAGGGTTGGGAGACGTTATATAAGGACAGACACTAGGGAATACACCACAATGGGGTTAATTACACATTTTATCCTGGCGAGAGACTCTCGAGTACGAGAGTTTGAGAGGCCAATTTAGGTCGCAAATCTAATGTATATAAATCTGAATGTACTCACCTAATTGTACTCACCTAATTGTGGTTGCAGGGGTCGAGACTCAGCTCCTGGCCCCGCCTCTTCGCTGTCTGCTACTGGGTCTCTGCTCTCCCTGCTCCATGAGCTTTATCATACCTTGTCTTAAAACTATGTATGGTTCCTGCCTCCACTATATCTTTCTCTAGTCCATTCCACTTCCTGACTACACTGTGGCTGAAGAAATGTTTCCTGACATCCCTTTGACTCATCTGAGTCTTCAGCTTCCAGTTGTGTCCCCTTGTTTCTGTTTTCCCTCTCTGAAACAACCTGTCACTATCTACCTTGTCAATTCCCCGCAGTATTTTGTATGTCGTTATCATGTCTCCTCTGACCCTTCTTTCCTCCAGTGTTGTTAGTCCTATTTCCCTCAACCTTTCTTCATAAGACAGACCCCTGAGTTGTGGAACTAACCTTGTCGCAAACCTTGCACTTTCTCTAGTTTCCTTACGTGCTTGACCAGGTGTGGGTTCCAGACTGGTGCTGCATATTCTAGTATGGGCCTGACGTACACGGTATACAGTGTCTTGAACGATTCCTTGTTAAGGTAACGGAACGCTAATCTAAGGTTTGCCAGACGCCCATATGCTGCCGCAGTTATCTGGTTGATGTGTGCCTCCGGAGACGTGCTAGGCGTTATACTCACTCCAAGGTCTTTCTCCTTTGCCGAGGTTTGTAGCCTTTGTCCGCCTAGCTTGTACTTTGTCAGCGGTCTTTTTTGCCCTTCTCCGATCCTCATGACTTTGCATTTGGAGGGATTGAATTCGAGAAGCCAACTGCTAGACCAGATGTCGAGCTTGTCCAGGTCTGTTTGCAGCCCTGCCTGGTCCTCTTCCGATGTGATTCTCCTCATTATTTTCACATCATCCGCGAATAGAGACACTTCTGAGTCTATCCCATCCGTCATGTCATTTACATATACCAGGAATAACACTGGTCCTAGGACTGACCCCTGCGGTACACCACTCTTCACAGGCGCCCACTGTGATACCTCACCACGCACCATGACCCGTTGTTGCCTCCCTTTGAGGTATTCCCTGATCCATTCCAGTGCCCTTCCTGTTATACCTGCTTGTTCTTCCAACTTCTTTACTAATCTCATGTGAGGAACTGTGTCGAAGGCCTTCCTGCAGTCCAGGAAAATGCAATCAACCCACCCTTCTATCTCCTGCCTTACCTCTGTTACTTTATCATAGAACTCTAGGAGGTTTGTTACACAGGATTTGCCTTCCCGGAATCCATGCTGTCTGGTGTTTATTATCCTGTTCCGCTCAAGGTGTTCCACCATTCTTTTCCTGATGATTTTCTCCAGGACTTTGCACACTATACATGTAAGTGACACCGGTCTATAGTTTAGTGCCTCTTTTCTGTCTCCTTTTTTAAAAATGGGGACTACGTTGGCCTTTTTCCATACCTCAGGTAGCTGCCCAGTTTCAAGGGATGTGTTGAATATTGTGGTAAGTGGCACACTCAGTACCTGTGTGAGTGAATGCCTGTCGACACTGCCTTTTGTAACCTTCCGTCACCCCCCCCCCTTTTTTTTGTCCCTCGAGCCTATGCCTACGAGAATACAGTTCTGATAACCCACCCATTCTGGGCTAATTGCTACTATCCTGGCCACCTCCGTCACGGCATCCACATGTCCCTAAGTAGCCAGGGAGTCAGGAGGGTAGGGGGGAGTCAGGAGGGTAGGGGGGAGTCAGGAGGGTAGGGGGAGTCAGGAGGGTTGGGGGAGGTAGGGGGGTTAGATGCGAGGGTCAAGGGGAGGTTCTCTCACAACTTTCCTCTGTTGTACCCTGTAGTGATGGCATGATCATCACAGTAGAGTATCCCGGGAGACCAGTGTGCTCCTGCGTGTACATGGCACTGCCTTCCATGTTTCTGTTACTATCGTTGTTTTTGTCAGTGTCTTCATTGTTGTTGGTGTTTTCGATGTCGTCTTTCATATGGTAATCTTCTTCGCTGATGTTATTGTAGACTTGGCGTTAAAGGTTTTATCACCAGTTTAATGCTGGAGTTATTTCCTTTATTCAGAGCTTCTCAGATCTCCAGCGCTGAAGGCTTCTCCATGCCACCTTCATTTATCACCTGTCTACCTTTCCCAGCTTTTCATCTATCTACTTTTCCAGCTTATCATCTGTCTACCTTTTCCAGTTTATCACCTGTTGCCTTTCCATCACCCTGAGGTTTCCAGCACGTTGTTTCCTGGGCAGGAGCCTCAGGCAGGTGTGTGCAACTTGTTCCTGGGCAGGAGCCTCAGGCAGGTGTGTGTAATTTGTTCCTGGGCAGGAGCCTCAGGCAGGTGTGTGTAACTTGTTCCTGGGCAGGAGCCTCAGGCAGGTGTGTGCAACTTGTTCCTGGGCAGGAGCCTCAGGCAGGTGTGTGCAACTTGTTCCTGGGCAGGAGCCTCAGGCAGGTGTGTGCAACTTGTTCCTGGGCAGGAGCCTCAGGCAGGTGTGTGTAACTTGTTCCTGGGCAGGAGCCTCAGGCAGGTGTGTGTAACTTGTTCCTGGGCAGGAGCCTCAGGCAGGTGTGTGCAACTTGTTCCTGGGCAGGAGCCTCAGGCAGGTGTGTGTAATTTGTTCCTGGGCAGGAGCCTCAGGCAGGTGTGTGTAACTTGTTCCTGGGCAGGAGCCTCAGGCAGGTGTGTGCAACTTGTTCCTGGGCAGGAGCCTCAGGCAGGTGTGTGCAACTTGTTCCTGGGCAGGAGCCTCAGGCAGGTGTGTTAACTTGTTCCTGGAGTCAGGAGCCTCCAGGCAGGTGTGTGCACCTCTTTTCCTGCTACGGAGCCTCTAGGCAGGTTTCGCTACTTGTTCCTCGTTCACGGCTTCCTCAGGAGGTGTGTGCAACTTGTTCCTGGGCAGGAGCCTCAGGCAGGTGTGTGCAACTTGTTCCTGGGCAGGAGCCTCAGGCAGGTGTGTGCAACTTGTTCCTGGGCAGGAGCCTCAGGCAGGTGTGTGTAACTTGTTCCTGGGCAGGAGCCTCAGGCAGGTGTGTGTAACTTGTTCCTGGGCAGGAGCCTCAGGCAGGTGTGTGCAACTTGTTCCTGGGCAGGAGCCTCAGGCAGGTGTGTGTAATTTGTTCCTGGGCAGGAGCCTCAGGCAGGTGTGTGCAACTTGTTCCTGGGCAGGAGCCTCAGGCAGGTGTGTGCAACTTGTGAGTGCAGAAACTGTGTGTAATGTATGTTTGAATCTTTTATTCATAAGTTTATTATCTCTTACAAATGACATTGAGACAAGTGAGAGTGAGCGACTGAGAGAGAGAGAGAGAGAGAGAGAGAGAGCGACTGAGGGAGAGTTAGCGACTGAGTAAAGGAGAATTAGCAAGTGAAAATAGGCGAGTGGTATAGTAAGCGAACAAGTTAGTGACTTAAGCGAGTGAGTTCGGTAATAAACATGTAAAATACTAATATTTATTAAGAAAACCTAGAGCGATAAAAACAACTTAAAACACTAAACTACAATAAAAAAAATTACATAAAGCACCAACCCACAATAATAAAACATAAAACACCAAGCTACAGTGACACGATGTCACCAAGCTAGTGACAGAAACATCACATCACCAAGTTACAGTGACAGAAACATCACATCACCAAGTTACAGTGACAGAAACATCACATCACCAAGTTACAGTGACAGAAACATCACATCACCAAGTTACAGTGACGAAAACATCACATCACCAAGTTACAGTGACGAAAACATCACATCACCAAGTTACAGTGACGAAAACATCACATCACCAAGTTACAGTGACGAAAACATCACATCACCAAGTTACAGTGACGAAAACATCACATCACCAAGTTACAGTGACGAAAACATCACATCACCAAGTTACAGTGACGAAAACATCACATCACCAAGTTACAGTGACGAAAACAACATCACCAAGTTACAGTGACGAAAACATCACATCACCAAGTTACAGTGACGAAAACATCACATCACCAAGTTACAGTGACGAAAACATCACATCACCAAGTTACAGTGACGAAAACATCACATCACCAAGTTACAGTGACGAAAACATCACATCACCAAGTTACAGTGACGAAAACATCACATCACCAAGTTACAGTGACGAAAACATCACATCAAGCTACAGTGACAAAACAGTTTTAATCACCAAATTACTGTGATAAGACACTAATCACCAACTTACAGTGATAACATAAAACACCAACCTACAGTATAAAACAACATAAAACACCAACCTACAGTATAAAACAACATAAAACACCAACCTACAGTATAAAACAACATAAAACACCAACCTACAGTATAAAACAACATAAAACACCAACCTACAGTATAAAACAACAAAAAACACCAACCTACAGTATAAAACAACATAAAACATCAACCTACAGTATAAAACAACATAAAACACCAACCTACAGTATAAAACAACATAAAACACCAACCTACAGTATAAAACAACATAAAACACCAACCTACAGTATAAAACAACATAAAACACCAACCTACAGTATAAAGCAACATAAAACACCAACCTACAGTATAAAACAACATAAAACACCAACCTACAGTATAAAGCAACATAAAACACCAACCTACAGTATAAAGAAACATAAAACACCAACCTACAGTATAAAGCAACATAAAACACCAACCTACAGTATAAAACAACATAAAACACCAACCTACAGTATAAAACAACATAAAACACCAACCTACAGTATAAAACAACATAAAACACCAACCTACAGTATAAAACAACATAAAACACCAACCTACAGTATAAAGCAACATAAAACACCAACCTACAGTATAAAGCAACATAAAACACCAACCTACAGTATAAAACAACATAAAACACCAACCTACAGTATAAAACAACATAAAACACCAACCTACAGTATAAAACAACATAAAACACCAACCTACAGTATAAAACAACATAAAACACCAACCTACAGTATAAAGCAACATAAAACACCAACCTACAGTATAAAGCAACATAAAACACCAACCTACAGTATAAAACAACATAAAACACCAACCTACAGTATAAAGCAACATAAAACACCAACCTACAGTATAAAGAAACATAAAACACCAACCTACAGTATAAAGCAACATAAAACACCAACCTACAGTATAAAACAACATAAAACACCAACCTACAGTATAAAGCAACATAAAACACCAACCTACAGTATAAAGCAACATAAAACACCAACCTACAGTATAAAGCAACATAAAACACCAACCTACAGTATAAAACAACATAAAACACCAACCTACAGTATAAAGCAACATAAAACACCAACCTACAGTATAAAGCAACATAAAACACCAACCTACAGTATAAAACAACATAAAACACCGACCTACAGTATAAAACAACATAAAACACCAACCTACAGTATAAAGCAACATAAAACACCAACCTACAGTATAAAGCAACATAAAACACCGACGTACGGCGATAACCTAAAACACAGATCTACAGTGATATAACAAAAATCTCGAGGAAACAGTGAAAAATGGTACACAACTTTCAAGTTTTATGTCTAAACAAATATAAACCATTTACAGACATTGGTAAATCAACATAAACCACCTACACAGTGGTAAGCCAGTATAAACCACCCTCATGCAGTGGGGAAATTGTATAAACCTTCTTAGAACTAAAACTAGTTTAAAGTCTGCGAGCGGAAGCTGAAGGAGTGAGGAAGGACGACTCTCCCTTAATGATGGTTGGGAGGGGAAGAGGGGGAAGGTAAGGGGTAGGAGTGCAAAGGGCAGGCCAAGGGCAGAGGGGGACTGTGATCGTATTTTTTTTTAAATTAGGTACATCAGTAGTGTTGTTTTTTCTATTCTGAATGAGTTACAGGATAGCACAGTGCGGGTGGAAGCACCCGCAGTGTGTAGCAGTTACCTTGCTGGGACATAGTGGGAGATCCGCAGTGTGTTGCTACCATATTTTATAGGCGTTAGATCAAGGGTTCCCAACCTGGGGTGCGAGATTTCAGGGAGATGCGACAAAGAATCCTAATGAAAAGTATTTGGTTCAAATTGGGATTAAAAAATTGGAAATTTTACTTCTTCATCTTCAAGTGCGATATTTCTTTTGTAGGGGATTCAGCATTAACAAACATTTCCTAGGGGTGCGGGGCATAGCATAGCTGTTTCCCTGTCATATTCCATCACACAGGCGGGAATGATTTGAAAGGTAATGGAATGTGTCAGCCTGAGTTTTGACACTGCAGTAGGACGATGAGGTTATCGTCGAGTGTTTCAATATGGATTCAGCAGCTCCTCTATGAGTTATGAAACAGCTTCTGTAAGACTTGGCAAGAAACACAACTTCTGCAAGTCTTCCCATGCAACACAGCTACTATAATTCTTACCATGCAACACAGCTACTATTATTCTTACCATGCAACACAGCTACTATAACTCTTACCTTGCAACACAGCTACTATAACTCTTACCATGCAACACAGCTACTATTATTCTTCCCATGCAACACAGCTACTATTATTCTTACCATGCAACACAGCTACTATTATTCTTACCATGCAACACAGCAGCTATTATTCTTACCATGCAACACAGCTACTATTATTCTTACCATGCAACACAGCTACATCAGTTTCAACGATATGGAAGACAGGGAGAAAGAGAGGGATGTTCAGGGACTGGAGGAAGTTGTGAAAATAGAGGCCAGCTCAGTAGGAAAACACGAAATGACATGAATACAGGAGAAGAGGACAAGAAGGGGTATTAGGCAGTAGAAAAAATTGACAAATCACATGGGTTGAGAAAAGTGATGGAAGGAGGGATGGATTCTCCACCTTGTCCCTCCCCCCCTTTGCCCTTCGCTGGCCCTTTCTCCATTTCCTCATCATTAAGGGAGAGTCGTCCTTCCTCACTCCTTCAGTTTTCACATTATTAATTTCCAGGAATGTTCTCTCCTTTTGCTGGTATTCGTCGGTTTATTAATTCCGTTTAATAGTTGTAAGTAGAGTGCAACGGACAAGTGAAGCAGTAGCAGCAGCAACACACACACCAATGCTCAGGCTTCGGCCCAAAGATGGGGTGTGGCTCCAGAAGGATCCTGTAGTGCTTGGTGCCCTTGCACCTCCTTACATCGTCTGCTGCTATGCAGCTGCTACACCCTTCGAGCCCAGTGTGGGCGGGGTTTGTGGCAGCCCAAAGTGCCTAGCTTCTCCGTCCGAGCCCCATGGGGGCGGGGAATGGGCTAGGCCTGGGGACAGCTGGTTCCAGAAGATGAGGAGGCACTTGTACCTCCTCCCATTGCAGACATTGGTCTGAGACACTTCCACAACAGGAAGCCAAGGCCGGGCCACCTCTTGGAAAAGGCCCGGGCCGTGCGATTATACCGGCAAATTTACAACAACAATAGGTGTAAGTTAGGATTTGATATTAGTGTTTGTGTGTGTGTGTGTGTAAGTTTCGTGTGATTTTGCCACTAGATTGTGTGAGCTAACCAGTTTGAGCACTTGAAGCCTGATTCTTAAACTTTCTGTTGACTTACATGATGTGCATCTATCGTGTCGTTTTTTTTTGTTTGAGGTTGTGGATTGATATATCTTCCAGTATCACTCGTGTGTTCTTGGTCTCTACATTATTATTAGTAGTAGTAGTAGTAGCAGCAGCAGCAGCAGCAATATTAATAGCATTATTGTTATTATCGTTTATCATTATTATTATTATCGCTATTCCTCTCAACGGAGGTAGTTCCCTCGTTGCTGGTGAGGGACTCTTGATTTAAGGAATTGGAACAATGCTCCAGTTCTTCGAATCGAATCTGAGTACCTTCCATTCCCCCCAGGCGCTGTATGACCCCTATGGGTTTACCTTGTTTGTTGTGGACACGTCTCCTTTCTACGTCGTAAGTTTCATTCTGTTTTTTTTTTGTAGAATTTCCCCATAACAATACTAGCCACGTGGCAAGCCTAAATTTAGTTCTTGTTTTTCTTTTTGTTCGTTCGTGCTTACCTGTTTCTGGTTGCAGAAGTCGACTCTTGTTCTGTACTTTCTATAGCTTTTTAACATGCTTTTTCAGGTGCTGGTTCCATACTGGTGCTGCAGACTCAAGATGGGCCTGACGTATGTTGTATAAGGGGCCCGGAAAGACTGTTGAGATTCTTGAAGGTTATTCTTAGATTTGCCAGGCTGTTGTAGTGTGTGTGTGTGTGTGTGTGTGTGTGTGGTTTAACAAACACATGAGAAAACACTAGGACATATTTATTAGTAAACGTTTCGCTCCAGGGTCCTTGGTTAGAAGTGATCAGTGTCCCAGGATCGAAACATTTTGTAATAAACATGATCTAGTGTGTGTTCACTTAGTGTGTTCAAACCAGTGACTGGGGCAGCTTCCTTAGCGCCTTCAACAGCCTTGTAAAAACTTCTGCACTTTCTCAAGATTCTGAACATGCTTTATCACGACAAATAGATTAAAGCAAATAATTGTTCAGTGTTGTTGACGTAACCTTGCGATGCGTAACACTGATCCTCGTTCTTGCGCTCATGATTTTCTTTACCCAATTTACACACAAAACCGATATCACATAAGGCGCCTTTGGATTTTTTTTCATTAATTCTCATCATATACCTTTATATCCAGTTTGTTGCGTTGACGAGTGTACAATCTCAAAGTTGCACGTTGCTGGCGAATATGAAGACTAAGACACAAGTTGCAGAACAATTTTTAATTTAGAGCGACTTTTCGCTCTATACAGAGCGAAATGTTGTCCAGATAGACGCTTGTTCTGCAACTTGTGTTTCTGTGTAGAATATCCGTTTACAGTATTCTTTATTTAGGTCCTTGAGATTTTTTATTTTAATCAGAAGTGCTAAACCTATAGGGGTCGTATTGTTCCTAGGGAATGGAAGGCTTCAGATTCGATCCAAGGAATGGGAGAATATGTGCAGTTCCCTGGATCTAGAACCCATCACCGGCATCAGAGCACCTACCTCCCTTGGGTGGTGCAATTTTTTTTTAAATATTCTAGCCTCGCCAGTGCTACTCCGGCTATGAAGTTTATTTGTATCTGTCAATATATTCTGTATAATTTTTAACTCCCAGATCCTTCTCCTTGATTGATGATTGTTGTTTCTGTCTGCTCAGGCTGTACTCAATTTATAGTCTTCTCTCTATCCCTTCCCAGTTTGCTGGAATTCCAGAATGCACCTGTTTGATTACTCTTGCAGCCTACTCATTTCCTCCAAATACCCGTAGTGTGCCTCCGTCCAGGTCATATATATCAGAAATATCACACTTGAAATTCTGCGCCTTCTGAAAACCCATGTAGATATTTTGTTTGGCATATAACTTTTGTAGTTGCAGCACCCTAAGTACTGTCGTTTCACCAGTTTCTGTGTGAATGTTGTTTAGTGACTCCCCGATTCCACTGTGTAGTAGTAGTAGTGTATTTACTTATATAGGTGTACCCACCTAGTTGTATTTGAGGGGGTTGAGTTCAGGCTCCTGGGCGTAGCCTTTCATCATGTAGTATGCTCCTTACCCTTTTGGATTTTGTCATGTTCGATATATTTATCGTCAAGAAAGTTACAATTGGCTTGGCCTTTTGCAAAAAAAAAAAAAATGAGAATAATTTTAGAAGCACGTCGCACACCCTCGTCAGTTTTTGGTCTGCCAAGGTTTATGCTGGTGGTGGGTTGGGGTGGGGTGAGGGAGATGGGAAGGTGTAGGTGAGGGAGGTGGGGTTGTGGGGTTATGTAGGTGAAGGTGGGGTTGTGGGAGGATGTAGGTGAGGGAGGTGGGAGGGTGAAGGTGAGGGAGTTGGGGTTGTGGGGTTATGTAGGTGAAGGTGGGGTTGTGGGAGGATGTAGGTGAGGGAGGTGGGAGGTTGAAGGTGAGAGAGTTGGGGTTGTGGGAGGATGTAGGTGAGGAGGTGGGGTTGTGGGAGGGTGAAGGTGAGGGAGGTGGGGTTGTGGGAGGGTGAAGGTGAGGGAGGTGAGGTTGTGGGAGGGGGTGAAGGGTTGAGGGAGGTAAAGGGGGGGGGGAGGGTGAAGGTGAGGGATGTGGGGTTGTGGGAGGGTGAAGGTGGGGTTGTGGGAGGGTGAAGGTGGGGTTGTGGGAGGGTGAAGGTGGGGTTGTGGGAGGGTGAAGGTGGGGTTGTGGGAGGGTGAAGGTGGGGTTGTGGGAGGGTGAAGGTGGGGTTGTGGGAGGGTGAAGGTGGGGTTGTGGGAGGGTGAAGGTGGGGTTGGGGAGGGTGAAGGTGGGGTTGTGGGAGGGTGAAGGTGGGGTTGTGGGAGGGTGAAGGTGGGGTTGTGGGAGGGTGAAGGTGGGGTTGTGGGAGGGTGAAGGTGGGGTTGTGGGAGGGTGAAGGTGGATGTTTAAACATTCCCTCTTTAAGATGACAATAATGTTTGCGTTTCCACGTAGTTAAACATAGCCGAAGTATGAATAATATAGCAGTAGGCGCAGTAGTATTAAACTTTATATTTTATTGTTGAAGCTTCTGGTTCAGTTTGTATCCCATATCCATCCTGAGGACGGCAGCTGGAGACCATATAGAACTAGGCATCTAAAGGGTTAACAGGAATTTAGGATTCTTGCTCAGAATGCCCCTAATGCCATGGCATGCCAGTGGCTCTTCTTGCATTACAGTTTTATAATTGTAACTACCAATACCTATGTATACTTGTAACTTGCAACGAAATAAAAATATTATTATATTATTATTATTAATTTCTGATATTGCATCTTATCTTTGACTTATATATAGATAACTGTACTGGTTATCTCTATATTCCTCAATAAAGTGGACAATTAAACACAAGTGTTCGAGAAACTAACCTTAAGACTGACTGCATTTTGAAAATGGTATAAAATACCGTCAAGTTGAAGATTAAGACACATGGGCAACAGTTGGTATCTTTATTGATGAAACGTTTCGCCTACACATTAGGCTTCTTCAGTCACATACAAAGGTAACAGCAGAAATGAAATACAGATGATGTAATCAGTCCATCAACCTTGGAGAGAAAGTGTTTGAGGTGGTCAGTCGCTCAGCCTGGAGGAGAGTTCACCTCCTGGAGCTGAACTCTACATCAGTTAATTTTCAACCAGGCTGTGATGGATATGTGAGTCAGCGGACCAACAGCAGCAACAGTCTGCTTGACTAGGCAAGCACCAGACGAGCCTGGCCTATGACCGGGCTCCGTGAGTAGAAAAAACACTCTGATCTCATCAAAGGTATATCAGTACATGCTTGAGCATGTTAAGAGTCGTTGAGTCAAGTAATGACAAGGTTACCAATAATTGGGGAATCAAGTTAATTTTAGTGTTCTTAGGATGACGGATCAGTTTATGTATTACGAAAATTATTTTATTCTTGGAGGAGCGCAAAACTCTTAGGGGTAATACTTGAGGAATGGGAAGTAGTGAGGTTTGATCCGGGTAAGAGGAGGGTTATCCCCCGTCGTAGGAGATACAGCTTTGTAATGTAGAACTACCAACACACTTGAGATGTTATACACCAGTGAGGTTACAAACTCTACCAACCAGTCACTACAACCGGTTACTACAAACCAGTCAATACCAGCCAGTCAGTACCAACCAGTCAATACCAGCCAGTCAGTACCAACCAGTCAATACCAGCCAGTCAGTACCAACCAGCAATACCAGCCAGCCAGTACCAACCAGTCAATACCAGCCAGTCAGTACCAACCAGTCAATACCAGCCAGTCAGTACCAACCAGTCAATACCAGCCAGTCAGTACCAACCAGTCAATACCAACCAGTCAAGTACCAAGCCAGTCAGAGTACCAGCCAGTCAACACTACCAGCCAGTCAGTACCAACCAGTCAATACCAGCCAGTCAGTACCAACCAGTCATACCAACCAGTAATACCAACCAGTAAAACGTAATACTCCAGACCTTAGTCCAACTACCAGCCAGTCAATACCAACCAGTCAATACCAGCCAGTCAGTACCAACCAGTCAATACCAACCAGTCACTACCAACCAGTCACTACCAGCCAGTCACTACCAGCCAGTCAGTAGCAACCAGTCAATACCAGCCAGTCAGTACCAACCAGTCAGTACCAACCAGTCAGTACCAACCAGTCAATACCAGCCAGTCAATACCAACCAGTCAATACCAGCCAGTCAATACCAGCCAGTCAATACCAACCAGTCAATATCAGCCAGTCAATACCAACCAGTCAATACCAGCCAGTCAGTACTAACCAGTCAATACCAGCCAGTTAATACCAACCAGTCAATACCAGCCAGTCAATACCAGCCAGTCAATACCAACCAGTCAGTACCAACCAGTCAATACCAGCCAGTCAATACCAGCCAGTCAGTACCAACCAGTCAATACCAGCCAGTCAATACCAGCCAGTCAGTACCAACCAGTCAGTACCAACCAGTCATTACCTGACAGTCAATACCAACCAGTCAGTGCCAACCAGTCAATACCAGCCAGTCAGTACCAACCAGTGAATACCAGCCAGTCAATACCAGCCAGTCAGTACCAACCAGTCAATACCAACCAGTCAATACCAACCAGCCAGTCAGTACCAACCAGTCAATACCAGCCAGTCATACCAGCCAGTCAGTACCAACCAGTCAATACCAACCAGTCATTACCTGCCAGTCAATACCAACTAGTCATTACCATCCAGTCAATACCAACCAGTCATTACCAACCAGTCAGTAACAACCAGTCACTTCCAAATGGTCATTGTTAATTGTTCCCTACCAGTTTTAGCTTCGTCGTCTTCCATCGTGTGGAGTGTTAGAAGTATAAACTCAATCTAAAGCTATATTTTGTACTGTTTCATTTACTGCTGATATAACTATTACTGTTACGACTGCTGTTGCTATAACAACTACTGCTACTACAACAACTACTACTGCTTCTACAACTTCTATTGCTTCTACAACTACTGCTGCTGCTACAACAACTACTGCTGCACAACGACTACTGCTGCTCCTCCTAGGGGCCACAACTACTACTTCGACTCTGGCTTCTACTGAAGATAAATATTTTAGTGTGTGTATGCCAAGCACATTCGTGCCTTTTATCTCCTGCTTTATGGTTTCTGTGGATGATTGCTGTACGGTATTTGTTACTGTGTGTTTGTGTCGCCTTGAACTATGCTCGCTGACATTTGCCTTCTGCAACGTGCTGATACCAGTTTCTGAACATTTGTGAAGTTTTTGGTTGTATTGTTCACTCATTCATTCTCTCTCTTTCTGTCACTCTTTCTCTATGGACATCACATAGGTAATGGCAGGAGGGAAGTGACTGGTCGGGGTTGGAAGAAATGTGGAGGGAGGGGGTTGTGGTAAGAGCACAAAAATCAAGGAACACTGCAGTAGATTTATTGACCCATGCTGACAGCTTCATCTCACACCCACTCATATAGCCGTCCAACCTATATTTAAAGTCACCCAAAGTTCTCGTCTCTTCTCAGTAACTCTACCTTGGAGTTTGTTCCACTCATTCACAACTTTGTTGCCAAATCAGCATTTCCCTATACACATTCTAAATCTAAATATGTCCAGCTTGAATCGATTGCTGCGAGTCCTGTCTTGATTACTTTCAGCATCTTGTTTATATCACCTTTATTTATTCCTGCTTTCTATTTGTACACTTCAGTCACATTCTCCTAATTCTACGTCTTTCCAGAGAGTGCAGCTTCAGAGCCTTCAGCTTATCTTCGTAGGAAAGGTTTCTAACACATGGGATTGTCTTCGTCATCCTTCTTTGTAAATTTCCCAGCCCATTTACGTCCATTCTTTAATATGGAGACAAGAACTGAGCAGTATATTCTGAGGACTTCTATTATTTATACTTCTTGATATGAAGCCAAGAAAATCAATAGCTTTATTGCGAAAACTTATGCACTTATCTTGGCTTTAAATTTCTGCTAAATAGAACTAAATATTTTTTCACATCCCGCTTGTCTAAGTTATACATTATTTAGCTTATAAGTACCGTAGTTCTTTTGTTTTCTTTTCCTAGGATTAGACCCTTACATTTGTCCGCATTGAAGTTCTCCAACCACATCAGCCTATCCAGGTTATCCTGTAGCTTTCTATAGGCCGTCAGAATTTTTTGATGGTCTCTTTTTAATGTCATTGGCAAAACTTACTTACGTCGCTATTTATACACTCATCTAAGTCGCTTATGTAGATTGTCAACAAAGGTCCCAACACTGGCCTATGCTGCACACCACTTTTAACAGGTCCCCATTCTGATTTCTTCCCCAGTTATCCACGCTGTTGGCCATGACTCGACCCAAGACAATTTCTCATATACCATGTGCTGCTACTTTCTTAATCGGTCTTCTGTGTGGGATTCTATCGAAGGCCTTACTGAAATCCATGTACAATATCGTATTTTTTTTTATCTTGGTCTATCACCTCGAATATCTTAGTTTTCTGAAAAAGGTTAGTAAATTCGCAAGCGGGAACTGGCCTTTGTAAACCTTGCCGAGATGCGTTGATCAAATATATTTTTCAGTGTGGCTTCGAGATGTATCCGCAATTATTGATTCCATCAACTTTCGAACAGTGATGTTTGGCTGATTGGTCTATTTTAATTTGAAGCTAAGGACCTATCTCTCGCTTTGTAAATGGCTATCATATTTTCCATTTTCCACTTATCCGGAACGATACCCATTTGTTGTGATCTGTTGAAGAGATTAGCTAATGATTGGTTAAGTTCCTCTTAACATTCCTTTAGAACCCTTAAAACAGTTCACCAGGGCTTGGTGACTTGTTTGGTTTCAATCTATCTAGTTGTCTGAGGACTATGTCACTAGTGACTTAGATAATGCCTGCTTTATTCTCGTCCTGACCTATACGTATACTTATTGATCTCCGGGATGTCATTTGTATCCTCTTGTGTAAAAACAGAAGAGAGAAAATAAGTGTTAAAAGTAGTACACAACTAAGAACTTAAACATTCTTCGCTCTTGTTGAAGGATGTGTGAGAGTTCCTGTGTCCACCCTGACATCCTTTTGTAAATTTGTGCTAGGATTAGTGTTTAAGTGCACTGTTGAGGGGTAACTTGAGTACACACACACATATATAAATATATATTGTGTGTGATGTGATGTGGGTATCTCTGTGTAAGTGCTGCTTCTGCTATTACTACTACCACCACCACCACTACTACTACTACCACTACTACTACTACTACCACTACTACTACTGCTACCACTACTACCACTGCTACCACTACTACTACTGCTACTACTGCTACTACTACTACTATCACTGCTACTTCTACCACTACTACTACTACGACTACTTCTACTACCACAACTACTTCTACTACTACTAGTACTACTTCTACTACTACTACTACTTCTACTACTACTACTTCTACTACTAGTACTACTGCTACTACTACTACTGCTACTACTACTGCTACTACTACTAATACTACTACTGCCACCACCACTACTACTACTACTACTACTACTACAACTACTACTACTACAACTACTAGTACTACTACTACTACTACTACTACTAATAATAATACTAATACCTAAAGTATACACAAATGTTTGTGCACATTATGCAAGTATTATTCAGTAGCAATTGCTTCGTCAGTTAGACGGAGCTGGATCTTGCATGTGCAAGATTTCACTTACACAACTTATGCAACTGACGACCTACAAATAGGTCTAAGTAACATCTGCATAATTACGTTGATACTATGCAACATTGTTGCCTATTACGCGTGAGTCTTCGCTTGCAGGTTGTTGCAACAACTTGTGGTAACCCAGATGTAGCATCAAGCTTGTAGTGATAAAACATAAACCTTTAACGATAAAACGTTATGAAACACGAAGTTTTAATGATAAAACGTTATAAAACGTAAATCCTTAACAATAAAACTTTATAAAATACGGAGTTTTAATTATAAAATGTTATAAAACACCAAGTTTTAATGATAAAACGTCACAATACGTCAAGGTTTAAGGATAAAACGTTATAAAACACCAAGTTTCAATGATAAAACGTCATACATCAATCTTTAACGATAAAACGTTATAAATCACCTAGTTTTAATTAAAAAAGTCATAGAACATCAAGCTTTAGTGATAAAACCCTATCATGGCATCCAGCTGAAATAATAAAACGTCATAAAACGCCATCCTTTTCGTGATAAAATTGCATAAGAACGTCAGAGTTTTAGTGATAAAACACAAACCTACAATGATAAAGTTACGTAAATCCCAGTGATACATTATTATGTAAAACCTACAGAAATAAAAGGATATAAAGTTTCTAGAACGAAACTATAGTTTACGTATAAAAGATGGAGGAGTGATGAAGGTATTAGTCAGGAAACAAAGATGGAGGAGTGATGATGGTATTAGTCAGGAAACAAAGATGGAGGAGTGATGATGGTATTAGTCAGGAAACAAAGATGGAGGAGTGATGATGGTATTAGTCAGGAAACAAAGATGGAGGAGTGATGAAGGTATTAGTCAGGAAACAAAGATGGAGGAGTGATGATGGTATTAGTCAGGAAACAAAGATGGAGGAGTGATGAAGGTATTAGTCAGGAAAAAAGATGGAGGAGTGATGAAGGTATTAGTCAGGAAACAAAGATGGAGGAGTGATGAAGGTATTAGTCAGGAAACAAAGATGGAGGAGTGATGAAGGTATTAGTCAGGAAACAAAGATGGAGGAGTGATGAAGGTATTAGTCAGGAAACAAAGATGGAGGAGTGATGAAGGTATTAGTCAGGAAACAAAGATGGAGGAGGATGAAGGTATTAGTCAGGAAACAAAGATGGAGGAGTGATGAAGGTATTAGTCAGGAAACAGTGAAGAGGATGGACTCAGTGATAAAAGGGGGATGGAGGGTAGGGAACTGGAATGATTGAAGGAGAGGCGGAGAGTATAGAGGCTACTACATGGAAACGAAGGCAGAACTGAATGAAGGAAGTCAGGACACGGGATAAAAGGATGGCAGACAGGAGATAAATTAGGAGAGAGAGAGACGGTGATGGGAAGAGAAAATGATAGAAGCCAAGCATGAATAAAGTGATAGAAGGATGGACACAGTGATAGAAGAAAGGTCGGACACAGATAGGAGGAGCGGACACAATGATTGAAGGAGGGGCGGACACAGTGATAGGAGTGGCGGACACACTGATAGAAGGAAGGTCAGACACACTGATAGAAGGAAGGTCAGACACGGTGATAGAAGGAAGGTCAGACACGGTGATAGAAGGAAGGTCAGACACGGTGATAGAAGGAAGGTCAGACACAGTGATAGAAGGTCGGGCACAGTGATAGAAGGAAGGTCGGGCACAGTGATAGAAGGAAGGTCGGGCACAGTGATAGAAGTAAGGTCGGGCACAGTGATAGATGTAAGGTCAGACACAGTGATAGAAGTAAGGTCAGACACAGTGATAGAAGGAAGGTCAGACACGGTGATAGAAGGAAGGTCAGACACGGTGATAGAAGGAAGGTCAGACACGGTGATAGAAGGAAGGTCAGACACGGTGATAGAAGGAAGGTCAGACACAGTGATAGAAGGAAGGTCGGGCACAGTGATATAAGGAAGGTCGGGCACAGTGATAGAAGGAAGTCGGCAGTGATAGAAGGTCAGCACAGTGATAGAAGGAAGGTCGGCACGTGATAGAAGGAAGGTCAGCAGTGATAGAAGAAGGTCGGGCACAGTGATAGAAGTAAGGTCAGACAGTGATAGAAGGAAGGTCAGACACGGTGATAGAAGGAAGGTCAGACACGGTGATAGAATTAAGGTCAGACACGGTGATAGAAGGAAGGTCAGACACAGTGATAGAAGGAAGGTCAGACACAGTGATAGAAGGAAGGTCGGGCACAGTGATAGAAGTAAGGTCGGGCAGTGATAGAAGGTCAGACACAGTGATAGAAGTAAGGTCAGACACGGTGATAGAAGGAAGGTCAGACACGGTGATAGAAGGAAGGTCAGACACAGTGATAGAAGGAAGGTCAGACACGGTGATAGAAGGAAGGTCAGACACGGTGATAGAAGGAAGGTCAGACACAGTGATAGAAGGAAGGTCAGACAGTGATAGAAGGAAGGTCGGGCACAGTGATAGAAGGAAGGTCGGGCACAGTGATAGAAGGAAGGTCGGGCACAGTGATAGAAGTAAGGTCGGGCACAGTGATAGAAGTAAGGTCAGACACAGTGATAGAAGGAAGGTCAGACACAGTGATAGAAGGAAGGTCAGACACAGTGATAGAAGGAAGGTCAGACACGGTGATAGAAGGAAGGTCAGACACAGTGATAGAAGGAAGGTCAGACACAGTGATAGAAGGAAGGTCAGACACGGTGATAGAAGTAAGGTCAGACACAGTGATAGAAGTAAGGTCAGACACAGTGATAGAAGGAAGGCCACAGTGATAGAAGGAAGGTCAGACACAGTGATAGAAGGAAGGTCAGCACAGTGATAGAAGGAAGGTCAGACACAGTGATACAAGGAAGGTCAGACACGGTGATAGAAGGAAGGTCAGACACAGTGATAGAAGGAAGGTCAGACACAGTGATAGAAGGAAGGTCAGACACAGTGATAGAAGGAAGGTCAGACACAGTGATAGAAGGAAGGTCAGACACAGTGATAGAAGGAAGGTCAGACGCAGTAATATGAGGGTCGGAGACGATAATAGAAGCAGTGATCAAGCCTAACAAGTAGAAGGTAATGAGTATGGGAGGGCGAGAAAGAAGGACAGTAATTACTGTACCAGCTTACAGGAGGGCAGCTGTCAGTGTCAGCAAGTGATGGAACAACTGTACCAGCTTACAGGAGGGCAGCTGTCAGTGTCAGCAAGTGATGGAACAACTGTACCAGCTTACAGGAGGGCAGCTGTCAGTGTCAGCAAGTGATGGAACAACTGTACCAGCTTACAGGAGGGCAGCTGTCAGTGTCAGCAAGTGATGGAACAACTGTAGCCATGACCAACATAATAAACACCTTGCAGGAGGCTAACACAAGCAAGATAACGTCTGCTGTGTTACACAGTGCTGTGTTACACAGTGCTGTGTTACACAGTGCTGTGTTACACAGTGCTGTGTTACACAGTGCTGTGTTACACAGTGCTGTGTTACACAGTGCTGTGTTACACAGTGCTGTGTTACACAGTGCTGTGTAACACAGTGCTGTGTAACACAGTGCTGTGTTACACAGTGCTGTGTTACACAGTGCTGTGTTACACAGTGCTGTGTTACACAGTGCTGTGTAACACAGCGTTGTGTACACGAGGGAGCAGTGAGTCACCTCCAGCAGATAAGTTATATGCTACTACTATTGCAAATTTTAAAAAAAAGTTATGATAAAGAGAGACAACATGCGTAGTTCTACGTCACGTATGTATACACACACATGTATGTTCCCGTGTTTATTTTTTGTTTACACAATTCAGTTTTACAAGTTAGAGATGTTAACCTCAGGTCAAAACTCAGTCCTGTCTGAGGTATACTCCCACCCCACCAGGATGCCACCCATAACAGTCGACTAACACCCAGGTACCTACTTATTGCTAGGTGAACAGGGACAGCAGATGTAAGGAAACATGCCCAACTTTTTCACCCGTAGCGGGGATCGAACCCCGGACCCCCAGTATATGAACTGAGTGCCCTACCCACCCAACCACGGGACCATCGTATTCCCAGGTAACTATAATGAGTGTTAACTTGTTTATACACTGCAGTGTGTCCGCCTACTGGGTAAGTGTTGCTTGTTTCAGTGTTGCAGTGCTGATAGCAACACTTACTTCCTGTTGACCCACATTCCTGTCACATGTGTAACTTTGTTTTGTACACGTCAACCCTTGCTGCCTCCTAGGTCCTCCATCCTTCACACCCACCACCTCCACTCTCCAACTCCAGCACCTCCACTCTCCAACTCCAGCACCTCCACTCTCCAACTCCAGCACCTCCACTCCAACTCCAGCACCTCCACTCTCCAACTCCAGCACCTCCACTCTCCAACTCCAGCACCTCCACTCTCCAACTCCAGCACCTCCACTCTCCAACTCCAGCACCTCCACTCTCCAACTCCATCACCTCCACTCTCCAACTCCATCACCTCCACTCTCCAACTCCAGCACCTCCACTCTCCAACTCCAGCACCTCCACTCCAACTCCAGCACCTCCACTCTCCAACTCCAGCACCTCCACTCTCCAACTCCAGCACCTCCACTCTCCAACTCCAGCACCTCCACTCTCCAACTCCATCACCTCCACTCTCCAACTCCAGCACCTCCACTCTCCAACTCCATCACCTCCACTCTCCAACTCCAGCACCTCCACTCTCCAACTCCATCACCTCCACTCTCCAACTCCATCACCTCCACTCTCCAACTCCATCACCTCCACTCTCCAACTCCAGCACCTCCACTCTCCAACTCCAGCACCTCCACTCTCCAACTCCAGCACCTCCACTCTCCAACTCCAGCACCTCCACTCTCCAACTCCAGCACCTCCACTCTCCAACTCCAGCACCTCCACTCTCCAACTCCAGCACCTCCACTCTCCAACTCCTAGATCCTTTATGGTGTCCCGTAGCTGGGTTGGTAGTGCACTCAGCTTGCACATTGAGTGTCCGTGGTTCGATTCCAGGTACTGGTGGAAACATTGGGCGTGTTTCCTTAAGACACCTGCTGTCCCTGTTCACTTACCAGTAAATAGGTACCTTGGTACCTGGGTGTTAGCCGACTGGTGTGGGTTGCATCCTGGAGACAAAATTAACCTAAGTTGCGGGAAATGCTCTGCATAACCAGGGATTTTCTATATAGTATGTCATTGATGCCAGCTAGGCATGTAGAAGTTGTATCATGTTCTTGTAGAAATAAATATTATTATTATTATTTACTACAAGGCTCTCCATCCTTCACCCCCTGGTTGTATGCTTGTTGTTGTTGTTGCCGGGGTGTCTTGTTCTGACCACCTGTGATCTACCCACCGAGTTCTTTTATGTATTAGTTGGTAGTTATCAGCACTGTTGAGTGATAATGACGTCACGTCATTCTCTTGATAGTCGCGTAAATATTGCGTGATAATAACGTGATAGCTTTCGTTAACTCTTTCTTTATCTTGAGATTGTATTCTTGGGTTGGTCCACGCTGGCTCTCTGATATCTGGTGCTCTTGTAACAGTATGGATGAGCATTTGTCGCAGAGGCTGCTCTATTGATGTGTGTCTCTGGTGACATGCTCGGCGCTATGCTCATCCTAAGGGTCTCCTTAAGTGAGCTCTGCGGTCCCTCACCTATTTGTACTCAACTCTTTATGGTTGCAGGGGTCGATTCACGGCTGCTGGCCCCGCATCTTCGCTGGTCGCTACTAGATCCATTCTCTCCCTGCTCCATGAGCTTTATCTTATCTCTTAAAGTTATGTATGGATCCTGCCTCCACTACATCACTCACCAGATTGTTCCACTTCCTGACAACTCTATGACTGAAGAAATACCTCCTAACATCCCTGTATGTGTGTGTGTGTGTGTTCTCTTCCCGTAGTTTTCATTTGTCAAGTTTCAACACAGTCTCTCCTCGCTGCCTCAGGCTGCTGTTGTCATGCTGAATACATTCCCATGTCTGTTGTGTACTTTCCTGCACAGGGAAAACTCGTTCGTGTCTTTGTTGTCGTAGGATTTTCTCAGCCTAAAGGGCACTATTGTGTTACTAATGCAAGTAATGTGCGGGTGCGTGCACGCGTGCGAGCCTGAAAGGAGACGTACATTGCATTATACATAGCGGTGATGAGGAATGGTAGGTGTATATATATATTTTTTTTTTTTTTTTTTTTTCAACAAGTCACCGTCTCCCACCGAGGCAGGGTGACCCAAAAAGAAAGAAAATCCCCAAAAAGAAAAAACTTTCATCATCATTCAACACTTTCACCACACTCATACATAATCACTGTCTTTGCAGAGGAGCTCAGATACTACAGCTGAGAAAAGTCCCTCCCAGCTGTCACTATCTCAGACCCCTCCTTTAAAGTGCAGGCATTGTACTTCCCATTTCCAGGACTCAAGTCCAACTAAATCAATTAACTGGTTTCCCTGAATCCCTTCACACAATGTTACCCTGCTCACACTCCAACAGATCGTCATGTCCCAAAAACCATTCGTCTCCATTCACTCCTATCTAACACGCTCACACATGCTTGCTGGAAGTCCAAGCCCCTCGCCCACAAAACCTCCTTTACCCCTTCCCTCCAACCTTTTCTAGGACGACCCCTACCCCGCCTTCCTTCCCTACAGATTTATACGCTCTCCAAGTCATTCTACTTTGATCCATTCTCTCTAAATGACCAAACCACCTCAACAACCCCTCTTCAGCCCTCTGACAAATACTTTTAGTAACTCCACACCTTCTCCTAATTTCCACATTCGAATTTTCTGCATAATATTTACACACACATTGCCCTTAGACAGGACATCTCCACTGCCTCCAGCCTCCTCCTCGCTGCAGCATTTGCAACCCATGCTTCACACCCATATAAGAGTGTTGGTACCACAATACTTTCGTACATTCCCTTCTTTGCCTCCATGGATAACGTTTTTGTCTCCACAGATACCTCAATGCACCACTCACCTTTTTCCTTCATCAATTCTATGGTTAACCTCATCCTTCATAAACCCATCTGCTGACACATCAACTCCCAAATATCTGAAAACATTTACTTCTTCCATAATCCCTCTCTCCAATGTGATATCCAATTTTTCTTTATTTAAATCGTTTGATACCCTCATCACCTTACTCTTATCTATGTTCACTTTTAACTTTCTACCTTTACACACTCTCCCAAACTCGTCCACTAACCTTTGCAACTTTTCTTTAGAATCTCCCATAAGCACAGTATCATCAGCAAAAAGTAACTGTGTCAACTCCCATTTTGCATTTAATTCTCCATAATTTAATCCCACCCCTCTCTCCAACACCCTAGCATTTACTTCTTTTACAACCCCATCTATAAATATATTAAACAACCATGGTGACATTACACAACCCTGTCTAAGACCTACTTTTACCGGGAAGTAATCTCCTCTCTCCTACACACCCTAACCTGAGCCTCACTATCCTCATAAAAACTCTTTACAGCCTTCAGTAACTTACTACCTATTCCATACACTTGCAACATTTGCCACATTGCTCCCCTATCCACTCTATCATATGCCTTTTCTAAATCCATAAATGCAATAAAAACTTCTCTACCTTTATCTAAATACTGTTCACATATATGCTTCACTGTAAACACTTGATCTACACACACATATATATATATATATATATATATATATATATATATATATATATATATATATATATATATATATATATATATATATATATATATATATATATATATACTTGCGATTTTGGATTAAATAGCAACGCTGTTTTTTTCCGAATAAGGCAAGCGAAAATTTGTGTATGCAATAATTTCGCAAAAATCATTTTGAATCTAATGAAAAAAATATATATTTAATTGTTTGTTTATTATTAAATTATTGTAAACTTATCTAAAATATATTTAGTTGGATTAGGCTAAATTAAATTGGGCTTGTTATAATAAAGTTGGGTAAGTTTTCTAAGGTTCATTTGATACAAAATTATTCATTTTTACATTAACATAAATGAAAAGCATATCTTTAAACGTATAAGAGAAAATTTTAGAAAGGATTTAATTTTAAATGAGTCCTTGCTAATTGATCAATTTTTCCCTATTCGGCACATTATATATATATATATATATATATATATATATATATATATATATATATATATATATATATGTGTGTGTGGTGTGTGTGTGCGTGTGTGTGTGCGTGTGTGTGTGTGTGTGTGTGTGTGTGTGCGTGTGTGTGTGCGTGTGTGTGTGTGTGTGTGTGTGGTGTGTGTGTGTGTGTGTGTGTGTGGTGTGTGTGTGTGTGTGTGTGTGTGCGGATGTGTGTGTGTGCGGATGTGTGTGTGTGCGTGCGCATGCATGCTTGTATGTGTGTGTTTGCTGGAAGGGGATGAGGTGTGTGTGATAAATAGTATGCTTTTGTGAATCTATATTACGAAATTAGTTTTAACATTGTTCCTGTGTATGCATGTACACCTTCCTGCCTCTCACGGTGAGTGGCAGTGACTCAGACCTGTGGTGGTGACACCAGACCTGGAGTGGTGACTCCTAACCTGTATTAGTGGCTGAAGACCTGTGGCGGTGACCCCAAACCTGTGGAGGTGACGCCAGACCTGTGGTGACAACAAACCTATGAAGCTGACTCAAGACCTGGGGTAAAGACTCTTAGACCTGTAGTAGTGACTCGAGTGCCAATTATGGGCAATGCAGCATGCTCCAAGACAAGCCTGACAGACGATGGAGATTTCTGAATATAACTCTGGTGGTCTGGTGGCTAGAGCTCTCGCTTCACACACGGAGGGCCCGGGTTCGATCCCCGGCGGGTGGAAACATTTCGACGTGTTTCCATACACCTGTTGTCATGTTCACCTAGCAGCAAATAGGTACCTGGGTTGTTAGTCGACTGGTGTGGGTCGCATCCTGGGGGACAAGATTAAGGACCCCAATGGAAATAAGACAGACAGTCCTCGATGACGCACTGACTTTCCTGGGTGGCTAACCTTTCGGGGTTAAAAATCCAAAGAAATCTTATCTTTATCTTACGCAAACTAGCATTGGCTGCAGAATCACTCGGTGGACGCGTGCCTCTGGCAGTGGTGTCGTAAGGGGGGGCCTCCCCGGGTGACACCATTTAGGGGGTGACACCATTTAGGGGGTGACACCATTTAGGGGGTGACACCATAGAGCCTCTAAAGGTGACACTAATGCACAAAACATTGCTGCAGCAACATAAGAGAAGAATCCTTCGTTTCTATATAGCCTATTATATGATTACAAAGTACAAATAGGCCTATATAGAAAAAATAATTGATTTTGATGGTGTGATAGATGATTTTGTAGGACTGAAAGCAAGGAAATGTAAGATTTGATTCATTGAGATGTTACCTGTACTCAAGGTCAAATCAGAACTAGTGTTTCTCTGATATTGCAATGTTTTTCTTTATTTTTCAAGTTTTTTTTTTTGCATTGTTGAAGATGAATAAATGTAGGATCTGTTGAGTTTATGTTTCCTCAATATTACTACGATTATTTATTTTATCATTAATAAAGTTGAGAAGTATTCTCCTGTTCAATTTATGGCCCTTAAATGTTCTCATTGCTAAACATTAGTTATTAGTCATGCAGTAGTGACGTAACTGGGGTTTACTCCCCCCGCCCTTGGATTTCATGGGGGTGACACCAAAGATGCCGCCCCGGGTGACACCAACCCTAGCGACGTCACTGGCCTCTGGCGATATACTCGGCACAATGCTCAGATGCTCTCCCTTAGATCTTTCTCCTTGAGTGAGACTGACAGCCTCTGTCTCTCGAGTCAACAGTCACTGGTGTGTGTATGTGTGTACTCACCTAGTTGTGGTTGCACTGGTCGATTCATAGCTCCTGGCCCCACCTCTTCACTGGCCGCTACTGGGTCACTTTTCCCGCTCCATGAGCTTTATCATACCTCTTCTTAAAGCTATGAATGGATCCTGCCTCCATTACATCGCTTCCCAAACTATTCCACTTCCTGACCACTCTGTGACTGAAGAAATACTTCCTAACATCACTGTGATTCATCTGAGTCTTCAACTTCCAACTGTGTCCCCTTGTTGCTGTGTCCCATCTCTGGAAAATTCTGTCTCTGTCCACCTTGTCAATTCCTCTCAGTATTTTATATGTTGTTATCATGTCCCCCCTATCCCTCCTGTCCTCCAGTGTCGTCAGGTCGATTTCCCTTAACCTCTCCTCGTAGGACATACCCCTTAGCTCCGGGACTAGTCTTGTTGCAAACCTTTACACTTTCTCTAGTTTCTTTACCTGCTTGGCTAGGTGTGGGTTCCAAACTGGTGCTGCATACTTCATTGTGTGTGTGTGCGTGTGTGTGTGTGTGTGTGTGTGTGTGTGCGTGTGTGCGTGTGCGTGTGTGCGTGTCTCTGTGCCCCATAAATTACATGTAAACATATACGTGTCTCTTCCTAAATTTATGTCGTACTGGACTTACTATAACGGGATTTGTGGCCTCTGTTAAGCCTTACCCGAGAGACTGTCGCATACAGTCAGCTCTGGGAAACGGGAGGTAGTCATGGTTGTTTCGAGGAAGTGGAAGGTTCCTCCAATTCCTTGGATGGAAACTCCATCACCAGCATCAAGACAGCCTCCTTCCCTCCCTTGAAGGCAGCAGAATATTACAAAGGAGCTTCCTGGAGGCTGTGGAGATACCTTGCGATTAACTTATCTGATATTCCTTGCGGCTGTCTGAAAGATATCTTGAGGGATATACCTTGGGGCTGGACCCGTCCTCTGGTCGTGCTGGACCCGTCCTCTGGTCGTGCTGGACCCGTCCTCTGGTCGTGCTGGACCCGTCCTCTGGTCGTGCTGGACCCGTCCTCTGGTCGTGCTGGACCCGTCCTCGACTCTTCAGGTCATGCTGGGCCCGTCCTCGACTCTTCAGGTCATGCTGGGCCCGTCCTCGAGTCTTCAGGTCATGCTGGGCCCGTCCTCTGGTTGTACATGAATGGTATACAATACCCACAACATGAAAATTAGACACATGTGCAACATCTGGTTATCTTTATTAAAGACGTTTCGCCATCCACTGACTTTATCAATACAAATTCGATGACATAATTGGAAGACAGCAGAACTATACACAAAAGATGATGATCTTCACACCAACTCCAAGGCTGAGGGACTGATTACCTCATCTTTTTTATATACTTCTACTGTCTTCCAGTTATTTCCTTGAATTTGTATTGATAAAGCCACTGGTTGGCGAAACCTCTACAATAAAGATACCCAAATGTTGCACATGTGTCTAATTCTCATGCTGGACCCGTCCCTAATGTGAGCTTACATGGCATGCAGTTTTTTTTAGGCTCTGTCTCCAAGCTAGCCTAGCGACCTGGCCTCTGATAAATTAATGTTGAGTAATGCACCTTAGCCCTGCCCAACTTTTCTTGGGTCAGCCTTCATTTAGTGGGTGTTGCTTAGTACAACCTATACGATAAATTAGACACATATGCAACACTTGTCGGTTCTCTGAACCATTCATTTACAACCTATATTTAAAGCTACAAGAGGTTCTCGCTTCAATGACGGTACCTGGAAGTTTGTTCCACTCATCTACAACTGTGTTGCAAAACCAGTACTTAAATATATTCTTTCTGAATCTAAATTTGCTCAACTTGAATCTGTTGCTGCGAGTCCTGATATTTTCAGAGCGTTATTTATATTCCTCTTATTTATTCCTGTTTTCCATTTGTTCACTTTAGGTACATCCTCTAATTTTACGCATTCCTAGAGAATTCAAATTCAGCTCCTTTAGCCAATCTTCGTAAAAAAAAAATCCTGACACATGGGATCAACTTGATCATCCTTCACTGTATGTTTTCCAGCGCATTTATGGCCATTCTGTAATATGGAGACCAGATCTGTGTAGTATAATCTAAATGGGGCCTTACCAAGGATATATAAATTTGAAGTATAACCTGAGGACTTCCATTGTGAAGCCAAGAATCCTACTCTTTATTGCAAACACTTACCCACTGTTGTCTTGGCTTTAAACTGCTGCTAACAAGAACCCCTAAATTCTTTTATCATTCAGTTTGAGATCTGCATTATTTTTAATTGATATGTGTCATAGTTATTGTCTTTTCCTGGGAAAATAACTTTGTATTAATATTGGTAGAATTACCGGGTATATATATAACTTTACATTTGTCTACGGTAACCTGCATCTGCCATTTCTCTGACCATATCAGTCTATGCAGATCTTCCTATTTTTTGTATCATCGGCAAACTTATGTCGCTATTTATCCGTCACTCCAACAAAGGCGTTCTTTGTGATCGGATCTGCTTGGACCTCCTCCTCTTTTCTGCAACATTGCAAGCTCCTTATGATGTGCTGATTGCAACACGAAAGGCCTAGATGTATTCAGTTCCCTCATTTGTGCCGTTAATGTATTGTGTGAGCAACAATGGGCTCAGTACTGACCTCTGAGGTGATAATATTGCTGATTGCAATAATAATAATAATAATAATAATAATAACAAGAGAGTGATGTGTAGAAGGTTATTGAGTAATCTGAAATAACCCAAAGAAGTGACTAAGACAGAGAACATGACAGTGATTGTTCAAGCACTGAACAGGACGATAAGAAACGGAAACTTGTGTTCATGAGTGCTAGGAGGTGGTGATGGTGCAAGTAGAAGGGGGGGTGATTGTGCTGGTAGAAGCGGGGGGGTGATTGTGCTGGTAGGGGGTTGGGGGATGGGAGGGCGATGGAGAGTGGGTGAAAGGGGCTAGGATGGGGAAGGTAATGGAGAGGGCTAGGAGAGGGGTAAAGGAGAGAGGGTGAAAGGGAATATTAACAAGAATATTTCTACTAGCCACTATATTCTGTATAATATTTACATGGTAGGAACATGAACACTCACCGTAGGGGAACAGTGTTGGAGAGATGGAGGAAGTGTGTGGGAGGAGGGATGGAGGAGTGTGTGGGAGGAGGGATGGAGGATAGTGTGATGGGGGAGGGATGGAGGAAGTGTGTGTGGGAGGAGGGATGGAGGAAGTGTGTGTGGGAGGAGGGATGGAGGAAGTGTGTGGGAGAGGATGGGAGTGGAGGAGGATGGAGGATGTGTGGGGGGAGGAGGAAGGATGGAGGAAGTGTGTGAGAAAAGAAAGAGGAACAGCCGTAGGAAAAATATTATAAAAGGGCATAGTGAATAAGTGAATGTTGGTGAGAGAGACAGAGACAGACAGAGAGAGAGAGACAGACAGACAGACAGAGAGCAGGTGACAGACGTGGCTGATGTCTAGTTCAAGGAAGGTAGTGGTGGGACGGGAGAGAGTTTTGGAGTGGGGGAGGGAGATGGGGAAGAGAGGGGGAGGGATTGTGGATGAGAGAGGGGGAAGGGTTGTGGACGATGAGAGGGAGGGGTTGTGGAGGGGAAGGGGGGATAGTCGACTCGACCAGACGGAACTTACGAGCCATTACTGACCCACCGGAAGTAGATTAAAGGTCAGCTTCCACTGCCGTCAGCAGCAAGGTTCACTGTCAGCCCAGCCAGCCTTCTACTCCTCCTCCTGCTGCTATTGTTTGTTGCTGTTACTGTTGTTCTGGCTCCTGAGGATGATAATGCTGTCACTGTTGTCGTAACTACTATTGTTACTGTTATCGTTACTACTATTGTTGTTACTGTTGTCTTTACTACATTTGCTGTCACTGTTGCCATTACTACTGTTGCTGACACTGTTACTAGTGTTGCTGTTACTACTGTTGCCGTTACTAAGTTACAATCACTGTTGCTATTACCGTTATTATTATGGATGATAATACTGCTGTTACCAATGTTGTTATTACTATTATTACTGTTGTTACCAGTGTTCTTACTGCTGTTGTTACCAGTGGTGCTGTTACTGTTATTAATGCTGTTACTACTGTTGCTGGTACCTCCGTTGCAGCTACCGCTGCTGCTGCTTAGCCTGGGAACGAACACCTGCTTAATTTACAAGTGTTCCTGTCGGCAGGGGCAGGTGAGGACAAGGTGGTGCCAGGTGCGCTAGACACGAAGCTAGCTAGCACCTGCTTGCTCTGGGAAACTCTACCTGTGTTCTGCAGGAACCAGGCCAGATACTCTCTTAAGTCAGCGTAACTTTCGGACAAGTTCTCCTGACGCTGGTCCTAGTGATATCCACACAGCGAAGCTTTTGATCCAGTGACCGAGGTCTTCCGTGGAGAAATAATGATCACATGATCATTATTTCTGCACGGTTGAGGTCTCTGACCTCGGGAGAGTAGTCCTGCGGACAGACAGGTGCACTAGGAGGCCTGAGGGAAATAATGTGCTAAACGCAGTCAATAACACCATACAACCTGTAATATTGGATTATTATTATTATTCCGGCAGGCCGGACTTGAGTCCTGGAGATGAGAAGTACAGTGTCTGCACTCTGGAGGAGGGGTGTTAATGTTGCAGTTTTATAACTCTAGTGTAAAGCACACCTCTGGCAAGACAGTGATTGATGATGAAAATGTTTCTTTTTCGGGCCACCCTGCCTTGGTGGGAATCGGCCGATGTGTTAATAAAAAAAATTATTATTATTATTATTATTATTATTATTATTATAATAATAATAAGTAGGAATGATCGGGCTTCGAAGTCCAAAACAAAATCATGAAGGGAAGCGATTTTGTGTGAGTTGAACCTGCCTAGCATGGGCCAGTAGGACCTGCCTAGCATGGGCCAGTAGGACCTGCCTAGCATGGGCCAGTAGGACCTGCCTAGCATGGACCAGTAGGACCTGCCTAGCATGGGCCAGTAGGACCTGCCTAGCATGGGCCAGTAGGACCTGCCTAGCATGGGCCAGTAGGACCTGCCTAGCATGGGCCAGTAGGACCTGCCTAGCATGGGCCAGTAGGACCTGCCTAACATGGGCCAGTAGGACCTGCCTAACATGGGCCAGTAGGACCTGCCTAGCATGGGCCAGTAGGACCTGCCTAGCATGGGCCAGTAGGACCTGCCTAACATGGGCCAGTAGGACCTGCCTAACATGGGCAGGGCTCACATCCCTGGGAGAGAACAAGACTTACATAAACAACTTTCTCACGGGATGAATTGAAGATCTTTTTTTGGGTGCCTCGGTGACATAGTGTGTTAAATAAAGGATACTTTTTCTTCAGTCTCCCACAGTTGATACTGACCTTGCGTTTTTTGTTGTGCTTCCGCGGCGCTCTGCGGGACTCACCTGTTTCCTCTATAATGATTTAATGTCGGGTACGTCAGCCATAGTGCTGCTCCTCTACAACATCTAGCGATGTTTTTCCTGTTATATTCGATGAATTTGACGTATTTGCAACACCTGGGTATCTTTTTTTTTTTTGGGGGGGGAGGGGAAGGAGACGTTTCGCCAACTAGTCAGTGTCTTTATCAGTACAGGGACATTAACGGAAGAGTGTAGAAGAGGTAATCAGTCCGTCTCTGCCTTGCAGATTTACGTATAGAAAACAGTTGGAAATGAGGTAATCAGTCCAGTAATCTAGGTACTAGGTACTTCAGATTCATCGAGACTTAGGTACTGAACACCTCTTCTTTTACACACTTCCCTTTATATCCCTGTATTGTATTGACAAGATCACTGGTTGGCGAAACGTCTACAAATAAGGCTACTCAGATGTTGTACATGTGTTTAATCTATCAACTTCTCAGTATTGTCTACACTGGTAGGAAATACTGCGTCACAATACCATGGTTGGAACAATACACAAATAACCCGCACTTATGAGAGGAAAAGTAATGACGACATTTCGGTCCGACTTAGATCACTGACACGTGGTAAACGTGTCTTACACGTGAGATACTTTAGTCTGTCAGCCAGGTCTAAGACACTCCAGTAAGACAACTGGGATATCGTCAGGTATTCTGCTATGGGCTCACTAATGTCAGCCCGGACTACCTGGGGGTTGTTCCGAGGGTTAATGCCTCCCCCGCCCAGACTGGGGAATAAAAGGAATGGTGGTAATCAAGTTTGATCCAAGGAAGGGAAGGATAGTTCCAGAGACTGACCAGACTCGTGGTACCCTCCTTGAGGAGGTATATAGAAACAGAGTATATATGGCTGGTGATTAAAAAGTAAAAGTAGTTTATTTGGACATGATACAAAGAGTTACAATTTGTTATGAGATGTTATGAGGTGTACATGCCAAAAGCCCCTAATATGCAGGGCATTTTGGGCAGACTTAAAATTAACTTAAAACTAAATGGTAAGAATTTTAGTAGATAGTTTACAATATGAGTATAGTTGAGTATTTAAACTATGAAATTTGAATAGTTTAGAATATGAAACATAGTTTTATGCTTTTGTCTTATTTATAAAATTAATTAAATCAGATTATACAATATGTGTTGCAATAACAAATTATATGGTCATTAGATGAGTTACAAGGAGCACAAGGGTACATAAGGATACATGAGGTAGTATAAGTTTCAACATTTGTACTATATTATATTTGATAAACTATTTCTCATTGAGCAATTAAGTAAGGGATTTTGAGGCTAAAAGGTAAGAATTATAGTAGACAGTTTACAATATAAGTATAGTTGAGCATTTAAGCTATGAAATTTGAACATAATTGGATCATTTACAGTTTTATATGTCTACATACTAGAATTATTAAATTAGTGATATACATCACTGATGTGCGTACGTATGTATATACATTACTGTTGTAGTGTGTATAGATGAATGGTTCAGAGAACCGACAAGTTATAAATTAGACACATATGCAACATTTGGGTATCTTTATTGAGGAAACGTTTCGCCACACAGTGGCTTCATCAGTCCAATACAAAGTAGAAAGGTGTAAGGAGTTTTGAGGTAATCAGTCCCTCGGCCTGGAGTCGATGTGTTCAGTCCATCAATCTTGTAGATCTTGGGATCTTAATACAAACGAATTCTTCAACACTTGTCCAACCTTTGGACGAAGACCTACTTAGACTAGTGGATGGTACCACTATGACCCCGCCTCCTGCTGCTTCACCTCACCTAACTACAGTATATAAGCCACCTCTACGGACATGCTGTACTTTCTACAAGATTGATGGACTGAACACATCGACTCCAGGCCGAGGGACTGATTACCTCAAAACTCCTACTCTCCTTACACCTTTCTACTTTGGAAATAAATGGTATAAAATACCGACACAATGGAAAAATAAACACATAAGCAGTATAATGTGATCCTTTATTGACAACGTTTCGCCCACGCAGTGGGCTTTATCGAGTCACAGACAGATCTACCTGGAAAATGAGCAACATGGACATATATATAGGGTACAGTCAGGTGGAGAATGCTGGGTCAGGTGGAGAAAGCTGCATGTCACAGTCTTAAAAGTAGTGTGATAGTTAAAAACATTGTGTGACTTAAAGGACCTGCAGTGTACCATTCTTGAGTTCTAGGTGGGATAGCGTTGAAGAAGTTTCTTGGCAATAGGTTCAGCTATGTTGTAGAAGCCGTTGTTCTGGTTGAAGTTGTTGGATATACAGACGAGTGATGATTCTAGGATTCTTCGGTATTGCGTGTTGTCTTCTCTGGCGATGAGTCTTGCGTTTCTGTAGTTGATTAAATGGAAATGTGTTCTCTATTTAATGACTATTTTTTGTCAGTCTTTACACAAGAAGACGTAAATGAGATACCAGAAATTAACAATTATTCAGTTCCTGAAGAATTCAAATTAACTAATATTACTGTCACGAGGGACATGGTTATCAAACAGATAGATAAACTGAAGCAAAATAAGTCCCCGGGACCCGACGAGTTGTTTTCCAGGGTACTTAAAGAATGCAAAATGGAACTTAGTCAGCCATTAACGAATGTGTTTAATACGTCCATCCTAACTGGTGTTGTGCCAGAGATGTGGAAGATAGCTAATGTAGTTCCTATATTCAAATCAGGGGATAAGTCCATTCCATCAAATTACCGTCCAATAAGCCTCACGTCTATAGTAGGCAAATTATTAGAATCAATTATAGCTGATATTATCAGAAGTCACCTTGAAGAACATAATTTGATTAATGAATCTCAGCATGGGTTTACGAGAGGTCGTTCCTGCCTGACAAATTTACTGACGTTTTCAATAAAACATTTGAGGCAGTAGACAGTGATAAAGAATATGATATAGTTTACTTGGATTTCAGTAAGGCCTTCGATAGAGTACCTCACAAGAGACTCTTAAGAAAGGTGGCAGCTCATGGTATAGGAGGTAAAGTTCTAGCATGGATAGAGGCATGGCTTACCAATAGAAAGCAGAGAGTTTCCATTAATGGGGTCAAATCTGAATGGGGATTTGTCACTAGTGGCGTTCCACAAGGATCAGTTTGGGCCCATTGTTGTTCATAATTTACATAAATGACCTTGATGAAGGAATTGCAAGTGACATGAGTAAATTTGCTGATGATACAAAAATAGGCCGTATAATTCATTCTGAGGAGGATACCAGTGAACTCCAGGAGGATTTGGATAAATTAATGTCTTGGTCTGAAAAGTGGCAGATGAAGTTTAATGTGGACAAGTGTAAGGTGCTAGTCGTTGGTAATGAAAATATCCCTCGAATTTATAAACTAGGTGAAGTTGAGCTTGATCATACAGAATGTGAAAAAGACTTGGGAGTCATGGTAAGCAGAAATCTAAAGCCAAGACAACAGTGCCTAAGTGTGCGCAATAAGGCTAACAGATTACTAGGATTTATTTCAAGAAGTATAAGCAACAGAAGTCCAAAAGTTATTTTACAGCTCTATACATCACTAGTGAGACCTCATTTGGATTATGCAGCTCAGTTTTGGTCTCCTTACTACAGGATGGATATAGATTCATTGGAGAACATACAAAGAAGAATGACTAAAATGATTTACAGTATAAGAAATCTCCCGTATGAAGATAGACTTAGAGCATTGAATCTCCACTCTCTGGAAAGACGTAGAATGAGGGAGATATCATCGGAGATGTACAAGTGGATGATGGGCATAAACAAAGGAGATATTAATAAAATACTGAGGATATCGAACCAAGTAAGAACGAGAAATAACGGATTTAAATTGGATAAATTTAGATTTAGAAAGGACATAGGCAAGTACTGGTTTTCGAACAGAGTTGTAGATGCGTGGAACAATCTTCCGAGTAGGGTGATAGAGGCTAGGACCTTGGGTGGCTTTAAAAAGAGATTGGACAAATATATGAGTGGGAGGGGCTGGGTTTGATTAGTGTCGTGAGTACAGGAGTAAATTCTTAGGTAGTGGTGGTTTTGATAAGGACCTGCCTTGTATGGGCCAGTAGGCCTTCTGCAGTGTTCCTTCATTCTTATGTTCTTATGTTCTTATTTCGGTGTTGAACACAGGCATTTCTTGAGTCGTCAGATCTGCCTGCGTACTGGTGTTCTGAAATGCGTGTTTGTAGGTCTCTGGTTGTTTCGCCAACGTATAATTTGCTGCAGCCATTGCAAGGGATTGTGTATACCCCTGCCGTGGATTGAAGCTTTTCCTGTCTGTTACTGGTAATGTCCTTGATGGTGGTGGATGTGGAGGTGGATACTCGGAATGAGGTCTTAGAAAAAATGTTGGAAACTTGTTTGGAAATGGAGTTGGTGGGAAGGACTATGTATCTCTTCTCAGCAGTGTCTTCTCTGGGTGTGTTGAAGATGTTTAATGCCCGTCGTCTGCAGTCTCTAATGAAGTGACGAGGATAGTGAAGTTTGGAAAAAACTTGTTCAATGAGGGAGCATTCTTCTTCAAGGAACTCACTGCTGCAGATTCTGAGTGCGCGCAGGAAAAAGCCTATAATTACACCACGTTTAATTTTGGTGTCATGGTGAGAGTAGAAGTTGAGAAGATAGTGTTGATTGGTAGGTTTTCGATAGACTTTAAAACGAAGTTCATGGTCAGCGTGGTGTAATTATAGGCTTTTTCCTGCGCGCACTCAGAATCTCAGCAGTGAGTTCCTTGAAGAGAATGCCCTCATTGAACAAGTTTTTCCAAACTTCACTATCCTCGTCACTTCATTAGAGACTGCAGACGACGGGCATTAAACATCTTCAACACACCCAGAGAAGACACTGCTGAGAAGAGATACATAGTCCTTCCCACCAACTCCATTTCCAAACAAGTTTCCAACATTTTTTCTAAGACCTCATTCCGAGTATCCACCTCCACATCCACCACCATCAAGGACATTACCAGTAACAGACAGGAAAAGCTTCAATCCACGGCAGGGGTATACACAATCCTTGCAATGGCTGCAGCAAATTATACGTTGGAAACATCCAGAGACCTACAAACACGCATTTCAGAACACCAGTACGCAGGCAGATCTGACGACTCAAGAAATCCTGTGTTCAACACCGAAATTTACACAACCATTTAATCAACTACAGAAACGCAAGACTCATCGCCAGAGAAGACAACACGCAATACCGAAGAATCCTAGAATCATCACTCGTCTGTATATCCAACAACTTCAACCAGAACAACGGCTTCTACAACATAGCTGAACCTATTGCCAAGAAACTTCTTCAACGCTATCCCACCTAGAACTCAAGAATGGTACACTGCAGGTCCTTTAAGTCACACAATGTTTTTAACTATCACACTACTTTTAAGACTGTGACATGCAGCTTTCTCCACCTGACCCAGCATTCTCCACCTGACTGTACCCTATATATATGTCCATGTTGCTCATTTTCCAGGTAGATCTGTCTGTGACTCGATAAAGCCCACTGCGTGGGCGAAACGTTGTCAATAAAGGATCACATTATACTGCTTATGTGTTTATTTTTCCACCTTTCTACTTTGTATTGGACTGATGAAGCCACTGTGTGGCGAAACGTTTCCTCAATAAAGATACCCAAATGTTGCATATGTGTCTAATTTATAAGTTGTAGTGTGTATATTGAGTATACATAGCTGATGTGTTTATAGCCAGAGTATATATATATATATATATATATATATATATATATATATATATATATATATATATATATATATATATATATATATATATATATATATATATTATATATCACTAGTGTGTGTGTATAGCCATGTATATATGTGTACATGAATGTTTGTTTTATGTAAATCCAAGATTTTCCTGATAGTGTAATTTCCTGTGCAAAGATCAGTTATTTGTGTAGCTCCCGTGTATATTATTCTAACTGGTGGGGGAAGAAAGAGAAGGAGGAAGAGGAAGAGAAGGAAAAGAAGAAAGAGAAGAAGAAGGTGAAGGAAGAGGACTCTTCACGGGTGACATCTTTCCACATCTACATAGAGAGCATTTGGATGACAGGCAATGTACTCGTAGCACAGCAGCCTTCTTACTCCACCTCAACATAGCAACAATCATATCCCCCAGTGGCTAGACAACAGCAGTCCTGCTAGCAGCAACCTATCACCACCTCTCGTCATAGCAGCATCACCTCAGGTGTGTGAGGAGGTACATCATGGTAGTGAATATGATATTGTGTATATGGACTTCAGTAAGGCTTTCCATAGAGTTCCACATCAGAGGCTATTGAGAAAACTTAAGGCACACGGAATAGGAGGAGAAATTTTTTCCTGGGTAGAGGCATGGTTGACAAATAGGCAGCAGAGAGTTTGCATAAATGGGGAGAAATCAGAATGGGGGCACGTCTCAAGCGGTGTTCCACAGGGGTCAGTGTTGGGCCCCTTGTTGTTCACAATTTACATAAACGACATAGATGAGGGAATATATAGCGACATAAGGAAATTTGCTCATTCAAATGAGGACATTAGAGCACTCCACGAGGATTTGAATAGACTGATGCAGTGGTCGGAGAAGTGGCAGATGCAGTTTAATATAGACAAATGCAAAGTTATAAATGTTGGACAGGAAAATAACCATGCCACATATAAACTAAATAATGTAGATCTTAATATTACGGATTGCAAAAAGGATTTAGGAGTTCTGGTTAGCAGTAATCTGAAACCAAGACAACAGTGCATAAGTGTTCGCAATAAAGCTAACAGAATCCTTGGCTTCATATCAAGAAGTATAAATAATAGGAGTCCTCAAGTTGTTCTTCAACTGTATATATCTTTGGTTAGGCCTCATTTAGATTATGCTGCACAGTTTTGGTCACCGTATTACAGAATGGATATAAATGCACTGGAAAACGTACAAAGGAGGATGACAAAGTTGATCCCATGTATCAGAAATCTTCCCTATGAGGATAGACTGAGGGCCCTGAATCTGCACTCTCTAGAAAAGCGTAGAATTAGGGGAGATATGATTGAGGTGTATAAATGGAAAACAGGAATTAATAAAGGGGATGTAAATAGCGTGCTAAAAATATCTAGTATTGACAGGACTCGCAGCTATGGTTTTAAATTGGAAAAATTCAGATTCAGGAATGATATAGGAAAGCACTGATTTGGTAATAGAGTTGTGGATGAGTGGAACAAACTCCCGAGTACCGTCATAGAAGCTAAGACATTGTGTAGTTTTAAAAATAGGTTGGATAAATACATGAGTGGGTGTAAGTGGTTGTGAGTTGGACCTGACTAGCTTGTGCTACTAGGTCAGATGCCGTGCTCCTTCCTTAAGTGAATGTGACTGACCTGACCAGGTCAAGGTATTGGCTTAAGTCGGTGGGAAAATTGGACCTGCCTCGCATGGGCCAGTAGGCCTGCTGCAGTGTTCCTTCTTTCTTATGTTCTTATGTAGCATCAGCATAGCAACAGCGTAGCAGCAGCATCTCAGCTCTTAGCATAGAAGCATCACATCTGATTATGGTCGGCGGCAGGAAAGGCATTAAGACGGTCAACATATACTAGGATTAGTGGCAGGTCAGCCGCTGCGGCCAGTGAATGGTGGGGCTCGGTAACAGGTAGATGGGTGGTAAATGATGGGTGAGGGGTGGGGAGACTATGGATAAGGTGGCTAGCTAATAGTTCACTGCAGGTAGCTGACAGGAATACAGTCATCCATCACTGAGTGACAGCGGGTGATATTTAACCTAACAGGTCAGGGCAGTAGCACAGCAGCTGGGTGACAGGAGCACAGCACCTGGGTGACAGGAGCACAACAGCTGGGTGACAGGAGCACAGCACCTGGGTGACAGGAGCACAGAAGGTGGGTGACAGTAGCACAGCAGCTGGGTGACAGGAGCACAGCAGCTGGGTGACAGGAGCACAGCACCTGGGTGACAGGAGCACAGCACCTGGGTGACAGGAGCACAGCAGCTGGGTGACAGGAGCACAGCACCTGGGTGACAGGAGCACAGCAGCTGGGTGACAGGAGCACAGCACCTGGGTGACAGGAGCACAGCACCTGGGTGATAGGAGCACAGCAGCTGGGTGACAGGAGCACAACAGCTGGGTGACAGAAGGCGGATTGAGAAGAGAAAGGAGGAAGAGTGGAAGGAGAAGGAAATTGGTTTATATTGATGTGTTAGATTCTACATCTCTGGTTTATAAGACTCGAGTTCATGTTTCACGTCTTCCTCCTCCTCCCCTCCTCTTCCTTCTCCTCCCCCTCTTCCCCTCCTCTTCCCCTCCTCCTCCCCCTCTTCCCCTCCTCTTCCCCTCCTCCTCCTCCCCTCCTCCTCAGGAGATGGTTCCGTGTATTTGCTCAAGGAACATCTCTCTTATTTATTAGCTCAGTAAGTTTACCTTGCTGGAGGATGAGTTGACGTGTGTGTGTGTTCGCCGGGGGTCGAGACTCAGCTCCTGGCCCCGCCTCCTAGACTACTTTAATCGGCATCACTGATTACTGGGTTCTTGAGCCTTACATAATAAAGGTATGCAAATGCAAAATCAACATGGAGATGAATAAGATACGTGCAGCACTTGGGTATCTTTACTGTGGAGACGTTTCGCCAACCAGGCCACTAGTTGGCGAAACGTCTCCACAGTAAAGATACCCAAATTTTGCACCTGTGTCTTATTCACTCTCTTGGGCCTTATTGTATCTACTCCTGCAGCTGTGTATTGAGATTGCCTCCACTACTGCCTCATCCAAGTCATTGCACTCTTCAACCAGCATGAAATATCATGGCTCACCTGTGTATTCACCTTTAACTTATATCCCTTTGATTGTGGCCCATATAATTTAGTCTGTCCCTATCTGTCGTATCAATCCCTCTTAAGGTTTTGCATGTCTTAATCATGTCTTCCCTTGGTTTTTCCTCCGTCAGGCTCAGTTCCTTAAGCGTCCCCTTATAGCGCACTTCTCTGATTTCTGGTACTAGTCTGTTGCTAACCTTTGGACCTTTTCGAACTTCTGAGTATGTGGCCTTGCTTAGGCCACATACTCAGTGATTGGCGTCATAACTTACGTCGTGTATAAAGTTCAGAATTATTCTTTGTTCATGTTCCTGAATGCTGTTTTGAGTTTTGGTAATCTTGCACATGCCGCTGCCGTATTCTTCTCATTAGTTTTACATCAGCAAACAGTGACACATAAATACATAAAACTTATTTCCCTCTGGTAGGTCATTCAAGTATATTAGGAACAATAACGGCCCTAATACTGATCCTTGTGGAACCCCATTCGTTACTCTCCCCCCCATTCTGATGTTTCATTCTTTACTGTTAGTCAATGCCTTCTGTCATTTAGGCAGACCTCGACCCACTGGAGCACTCTGCCTTTTAACCCTGCCTGTAATACCGATGTGGTACTGTATCAGATGTTTCCTTGCAGTCCAGGAAGATGCAATCCACCCATCCCTATCTTTCTTGTAGTATTTTCTCTGTGATTGGCATACAACTCCAGTAAATGCGTGAAACAGACTTTTCCATATTTAAATTCGTGCTTGTTTTCTGTAAAAAAACAATTCTCTCTAAGCGCTCTAATATCCCTGTGCTAACAATCTTGTGCAGAACGTGTAAGAGTATGTATGTTAAAGCCACTCACTGGCTTGTAATAGTCTGCTTTATCTTGTTGCTTCCTGAGTAATTATCTTGGTCACAGGCAGGTGGAGACCTTCCTGTGGTGCTCCAAGGTCGCCTCACCCACGCCTCCACCCACCCATGCTTTCACCCACGCCTTCACCCACGCCTCCACCCACCCATACTTTCACCCACGCCTTCACCCACGCCTCCACCCACCCATGCTTTCACCCACGCCTTCACCCACCCATGTTTTCACTAGCCTCCACCCACTCATGCTTCCACCCACCCATGCTTTCACTCACGCCTCCACCCACCCATGCTTTCACCCATGCCTCCACCCACCCATGCTTTCACTCATGCCTCCACCCACCCATGCTTTCACCCACGCCTCCACCCACCCATGCTTTCACTCATGCCTCCACCCAACCAAATCTTCAAATGGGCCACTCAAAACAATATGAAGTTTAACGAGGAGAAATTTCAACTACTCAGATATGGAAAACTTGAGGAAATAAACAAAAAATGTATCAAGGTATGCGACAAATTCTAACCATACAATAGAGCGAAAAAGAAATGTGAAGGACTTAGGAGTGATAATGTCAGAGGATCTCGCCTTTAATGACCACAACAATGTATCTACCTCATCAGCTAGGAAAATGATAGGATGGATAACGAGAACCTTCAAAACTAGGGACGCCAAGCCCATGATGACACTCTTCAAATCACTTGTTCTCTCTAGGCTGGAATACTGCTGTACACTAACTGCCTCCTTCAAGGCTGGCGACATTGCAGACCTGGAGAGTGTACAAAGAACTTTCACAGCACACATAAGTACGATAAAGCACCTAAATAACTGGGAACGGTTGAAGGTCCTTGATCTGTATTCCCTGGAATGCAGGCGAGGGAGATACATGATAATATACACTTGGAAGGTCCTGGAGGGATTGGTACCAAACTTGCACACGAAAATCACTCCCTATGAAAGCAAAAGACTCGGCAGGAGATGCAACATTCCCCCGATGAAAAGCAGGGGCGCCACGAGTACACTGAGAGACAACACCATAAGTGTCCGGGGCCCAAGACTGTTCAACTGCCTCCCAGCATACATAAGGGGGATTACCAATAGACCCCTGGCTGTCTTCAAGAAGGCACTGGACAGGCACCTAAAGTCAGTACCTGACCAACCGGGCTGTGGTTCGTACGTCAGTTTGCGAGCGGCCGGCAGTAACAGCCTGGTTGATCAGACCGTGATCCACCATGAGGCCTGGTCTCAGACCGAGCTGCAGGGGCGTTGACCCCCGAAAACGTCTCCAGGTAAACCCATGCTTTCACCCATGCCTCCACCCAATCATGCTTTCTCTTACGCCTCCACCCACCCATGCTTTTACCCATGCCTCCACCCACCCATGCTTTCACCCACGCCTCCACCCACCTATGCTTTCACTCATGCCTCCACCAACCTATGCTTTCACTCATGCCTTCACCCACCCATGCTTTCACTCACGCCTCCACACACCCATGCTTTCACTCACGCCTCCACCCACCCATGCTTTCACTCACGCCTCCACCCACCCATGCTTTCACCCACGCCTCCACCCACCCATGCTCTCACCCACGCCTCCACCCACCCATGCTTTCACCCACGCCTCCACCCACCCATGCTTTCATTCACGCCTCCACCCACCCATGCTTTCACTCACGCCTCCACCCACCCATGCTTTCACTCACGCCTCCACACACCCACGCCTCCACCCACCCATGCTTTCACTCACGCCTCCACCCACCCATGCTTTCACTCACGCCTCCACCCACCCATGCTTTCACTCACGCCTCCACCCACGCTCAAACCTGCTTTGAAGAAACTGCGTATTGCCCTCTGGTATGAAGACAGAATGATACAGAGAAAGTATAAGAGAAATCTTTCTTGTGAAAACGTTTACCCTCAGTGATAAGCTTTTTCGATTGAACACTGAGCGAAACGTCATGATAGAAACTACGTGTAACCTGCCACTTTATAATACTTTGCACCATTTACCAGCCAACACAACAAGGCACAAACTCTGCATAAGAAGCTTCTAGAACCTGTAGGTTACCTGCAGTCTCTTCCGGGGGTCACCACCCCTGTGACCCGGGTGCTGACCTGACTGGCCAGCCTGTTAGTGCCAGGCACACTGTCCAACGTATGCACCACAACTTGGGTTATTCAGGAACCGACTTGAGGAAGTTGACTAAGTTCCCACTTGTAAACAGCTGGGGGAATGAGGGTTGTTGGTAATGCCCCTTACGTACTAAGGGAGGGTGTTCAAGAGTCTGGATCCCCTTACACTATTAAATTGTCTCTTAGTATACTCATCGCGTCCCTGCTTTTCATTGTAAATATTTTGCACTCTCTGCCAAACTTCCTGCATTAATATGGTGTGATTACTGTGTGCAGGTTTGGGACTAATCCCTCCACAATCTTCCAGGTGTAGATTATGATGTATCTTTTTCTCCTACATTCCAAGGATTACAGTTCAAGAGACTTAAGGCGCCCCCGCTAATTTAAGTCCTTGACTGAACTTTTACAAGCTGTGAAGATTTTCTGTACGTTTTGCAGTTAGGCAGTTTCACCTGCTCTGAAGGGGACCGTTACTACGCAGAAATATTCTAGCCTAGAGAGTACAAGTGACTTGAAGAGTAACATCACTAATTCGCCATGTTTTGTTTTCAATGCTCAAGTTATCCACCAAATGATTTTCCTTATCGTTTCGATAATAAAGTGATTATTGGATGTGAGATCCTCTGACTGTCACTCTCGAGTCCCTCACACTGAACTGCCGGTCTACGGAATGATTTGACATGTCTTGCATTACTCAGATTTTAATTCCTCAATGTACCCATGGCAGGATAACCCAAGTTTGTCTTCGTTGAACGTTATATTATTGTTAGTGGTCGACTGGAAGACTTGTTTTACATCAGCTTGAAGGTTTGATGTGTCCTCTACGACGCCACTCTTATACAGTATCGTGTGCAGAGGTTGATAAGGTAACAAGGTTTATGTCTCTATGTCAGATATAACAATGATAAAGAGAAGTGGATTATTATTATCTTAATAAAAGCTAAGCGCTAAACCTACAAGGGTCATACAGCGCTGCAAAAGAGAAGTGGAACAAGTACGGCACTTTGAGTAACACAGGTCTTCACTGTGGCTGCCTCAGACTTCACTCTTACTCTCTGGCTTATAGCTAAGAACTTATATATTCGCTTGCTCACTTTCGCACTGTGTACACCATTATCATCTCCTGAAATTTGATACAACTCTACACAGAGACACGTTGCTTCAGTAAGTTTGTTTTGCAGCGCCTCTTCATATGGCTGCTGTTATTCTTAGTACAGTAGACCGCACCTGTAATTAACAAAAAATAAGAATGTATGTAACACCAGAGTGAACACGAGAGTGACTGCAGGAAGAATGTAATTCTAAATCAGCGTAACATTTATCTCCGTATCAAAGCATTTCTCTGTTTATCAAAGTATTTATCTCCGCACACAGCTTTTGTCTTCTTCACATCAAAGTTAAACACAAAGACGCACCTCTTGACCATCCTTCAGAGGATGTGTATATTTTTTTATTAACACATCGGCCGATTCCCACCAAGGCAGGGTGGCCCGAAAAAGAAAAACTTTTATCATCATTCACTCCATCACTGTCTTGCCAGAGGCGTGCTTACACTACAGTTATAAAACTGCAACATTAACACCCCTCCTTCAGAGTGCAGACACTGTACTTCCCATCTCCAAGAATCAAGTCCGGCTTGCCGGTTTCCCTGAATCCCTTCATTAATGTTACTTTGCTCACACTCCAACAGCACGTCAAATATTAAAAACCATTTGTCTCCATTCACTATCAAATACACTCATGCATGCTTGCTGGAAGTCCAAGCCCCTCGCACACAAAACCTCCTTTACTCCCTCCAACCTTTCCTAGGCCGACCCCTACCCCGCCTTCCCTCCACTACAGATTTATACACTCTCGAAGTCATTCTACTTTGTTCCAGCCTCTCTACATGTCCGAACCACCTCAACAACCCCTCCTCAGCCCTCTGGATAATAGTCTTGGTAATCCCGCACCTCCTCCTAATTTCCACACTACGAATTCGCTGAATTATATTCACACCACACATTGATCTCAGACACAGCCATATATATATATATATATATATATATATATGTCGTGCCGATTAGGTAAAACTTGCGATTTTGGCTTAAATAGCAACGCTCACCTTGCTATATAAGACAAGTGAAAATTTGTGTATGCAATAATTTCGCCAAAATCATTCTGAACCTAACGAAAAAGATATATTTCATTGTGTTTGTTTATTATTACATTATTGTTAACGTATCTAAAATATATTTAGTTGGGTTAGGCTAAATTAAATTGCGCTTGTTGTAATAAGGTTAGGTAGGTTTTCAAAGTTTCTCTTGGTACAAAATTATAAATTCTTACATTAACATAAATGAAAAAAATATATCTTTAAACGTATAAGAGAAAATTTTAGATATAACTTAATTTTAAGTGAGTTCTTGCTAATTGACCAGTTTTACCTAATCGGCACGACATATATATATATATATATATATATATATATATATATATATATATATATATATATATATATATATATATATATATATATATATATATATAATATATGGGGAGCATATATTCCATAATGCCATCGGTGTTTTTCTCTATGTTAATCAGACACTTTTCATTGCAGAAGTGATCAGCTGGAGACTGCTGGGTTAACTACCGTTCACTTAGTAAGTACTGACGTTAACTACAGAGTACTTCCCTCTCAGAGTAAAGTAGGAATTAAGTGCCTTTTTATGTGTCTACCCAGGGTTTAAGTTAACTAACTTATCACCTGTGTAGTATGCGTTTGTTGGTTCCATTATATAAATGTAAGTAAATATGTAGAGTAAATATGTAAGTAAGCTGAATAAAGGTCATGTTATCTTTGTGAATGTGTGTACACTGAGAACTAACTATGTCTCTCTCTGGATATCCGGTGTATATATCAGGAATTAAAATATTATTGACTGGTGGTTAACAGGTTACATGCAGTCTTAATAACCTTCGTCTTGGACATATGATTTAAACTCCATCAGCCAACACAGTCACTTTCATTATAACATATTATATATATATATATATATATATATATATATATATATATATATATATCTTCTTTCTTTGTTTCAACATATCGGCCGTTTCCCACCAAGGCAAGGTGGCCCAAAGAGAAAAACAAAAGTTTCTCTTTTTAACTTTAGTAATGTATACAGGAGAAGGGGTTACTAGCCCCTTGCTCCCGGCATTTTAGTTGACTCTTACGACACGCATGGCTTACGGAGGAAGAATTCTGTTTCACTTCCCCATGGACATAAGAGGAAATAAGAACAAGAACTAATAAGAAAATAGAAGAAAACCCAGAGGGGTGTGTATATGTATGCTTGTACATGAATGTGTAGTGTAACAAGACATACCTGAAATCTTGCATGTTTATGAGACAAAAAAGAAACCAGCAATCCTACCATCATGTAAAACAATTACAGGCTTTCGTTTTACACTCACTTGGCAGGACCGTAATACCTCCCTGGGCGGTTGCTTTCTACCAACCTACTACCTATATATATATATATATATATATATATATATATATATATATATATATATATATATATATATATATATATATATATATATATATATAACAGCCACGGGGGTGTTGAATGATAGGTGTAGAACTTTCGTGTTGCAATCAACACATCAGGAGCTTGCAATGTTGCAGAAGATAAAGTCCCAGTAAACACGTTCAGAACGTGTTTGCTGGGACTTCATCTTCTGCAACATTGCAAGCTCCTGATGTGTTGATTCCAACACGTAAGGTCTAGAGCTATTATTCAACTCCCCCCGTGGTTGTTTTGCATCTTGTATAGCTTGTTCGCGATTCTTGCATAATAAATGTCGGTAGCGGGGATGAAGTTGACAGAAATGATAGATTATGTGAACCCTCAACACCTTCCTGGGGCTGGGCTGGTGTAAGCAAAGCTATGATAGTACTCTCAAGTGCACTGTGCGTCTCCTGGTGTTTATGTATCTTCGTGTGTGTCTGATGGTATGTATATCCTGTTGTATAAGGCATAAACATGCACATAGTGTAGTCTCATGTTGTGTGAGGCAGTAGTCATGCACACAGTGTAGTCTGGTGTGAGGCAGTAGTCATGCACACAGTGTAGTCTGGTGTGAAGCAGTAGTCATGCACACAGTGTAGTCTGGTGTGAGGCAGTAGTCATGCACACAGTGTAGTCTGGTGTGAGGCAGTAGTCATGCACACAGTGTAGTCTGGTGTGAAGCAGTAGTCATGCACACAGTGTAGTCTTGTGTGTGAGGCAGTAGTCATGCACACAGTGTAGTCTGGTGTCTGAGGCAGTAGTCATGCACACAGTGTAGTCTGGTGTGTGAGGCAGTAGTCATGCACACAGTGTAGTCTGGTGTGTGAGGCAGTAGAGCCATGCTCACAGTGTACTCTGGTGTGAGGCAGTAGTCATGCACACAGTGTAGTCTGGTGTGTGAGGCAGTAGAGCCATGCACACAGTGTAGTCTGGTGTGTGAGGCAGTAGAGCCATGCACACAGTGTAGTCTGGTGTGTGAGGCAGTAGTCATGCACACAGTGTAGTCTGGTGTGTGAAGCACTAGTCATGCACACAGTGTAGTCTGGTGTGTGAGGCAGTAAAGCCATGCACACAGTGTAGTCTGGTGTGTGAGGCAGTAGTCATGCACACATTGTAGTCTGGTGTGTGAGGCAATAGTCATGCACACATTGTAGTCTGGTGTGTGAGGCAATAGTCATGCACACAGTGTAGTCTGGTGTGTGAGGCAATAGTCATGCACACAGTGTAGTCTGGTGTGTGAGGCAGTAGTCATGCACACATTGTAGTCTGGTGTGTGAGGCAATAGTCATGCACACATTGTAGTCTGGTGTGTGAGGCAGTAGTCATGCACACATTGTAGTCTGGTGTGTGAGGCAATAGTCATGCACACAGTGTAGTCTGGTGTGTGAGGCAGTAGTCATGCACACATTGTAGTCTGGTGTGTGAGGCAATAGTCATGCACACATTGTAGTCTGGTGTGTGAGGCAATAGTCATGCACACAGTGTAGTCTGGTGTGTGAGGCAGTAAAGCCATGCACACATTGTAGTCTGGTGTGTGAGGCAGTAGTCATGCACACATTGTAGTCTGGTGTGTGAGGCAGTAAAGCCATGCACACATTGTAGTCTGGTGTGTGAGGCAGTAGTCATGCACACATTGTAGTCTGGTGTGTGAGGCAGTAGTCATGCACACATTGTAGTCTGGTGTGTGAGGCAGTATAGTCATGCACACAGTGTAGTCTGGTGTGTGAGGCAGTAGTCATGCACACATTGTAGTCTGGTGTGTGAGGCAGTATAGTCATGCACACAGTGTAGTCTGGTGTGTGAGGCAGTAGTCATGCACACAGTGTAGTCTGGTGTGTGAGGCAGGAGAGTAATGCACATAGTATAGTCTGGTGACTCACGAAATCGTAATGACGGTCTGGAGTTTTGAGACTCTATGACCGCGGGTTCGAACCCCACCCGTGGTATGGTTTATAGTCTGGTGTTTGTGAAGCAGTACAGTCATACACAGACAAATTCATACATTCGTGACGTCAACTACTATAAGCTTGATACAAAACACTCTCACTGGCCTCCCACACCAGCCCTGGTGTAACCAACACTCTCACTGGCCTCCCACACCAGCCCTGGTGTAGCCAACACTCTCACTGGCCTCCCACACCAGCCTGGTGTAACCAACACTCTACTGGCCTCCCACACCAGCCCTGGTGTAGCCAACACTCTCACTGGCCTCCCACACCAGCCTGGTGTAACCAACACTCACTGGCCTCCACCCAGCCCTGGTGTAACCAACACTCTCACTGGCCTCCCACACCAGCCCTGGTGTAACCAACACTCTCACTGGCCTCCACACCAGCCTGGTGTAACAACACTCACTGGCCTCCCACACCAGCCCTGGTGTAACCAACACTCTCACTGGCCTCCCACACCAGCCCTGGTGTAACCAACACTCTCACTGGCCTCCCACACCAGCCCTGGTGTAGCCAACACTCTCACTGGCCTCCCACACCAGCCCTGGTGTAGCCAACACTCACTGGCCTCCCACACCAGCCCTGGTGTAACCAACACTCTCACTGGCCTCCCACACCAGCCCTGGTGTAACCAACACTCTCACTGACCTCCCACACCAGCCCTGCTGTAACCAACACTCTCACTGGCCTCCCACACCAGCCCTGGTGTAACCAACACTCTCACTGGCCTCCCACACCAGCCCTGGTGTAACCAACACTCTCACTGGCCTCCCACACCAGCCCTGGTGTAACCAACACTCTCACTGGCCTCCCACACCAGCCCTGGTGTAACCCAGCGTGTATATTATTACATTCACAATTTAGCCGTAAACTTCGAGTTCATTATTGTTTGCTGGTGTGTAAAGAACATGTGTTATCGTCGGGGTCTCTGTTAAGACACAAGCCAGATGTGCACCTGTCGTGGAATTATTTACACGTATATCATGTGTAATTATGAGGCTTGATACCTGTCATATGAGGATGCACTCTATAGTGATCCTTTGCCTTTTTAAAAGGAGTGAAAGCCTTGTTCTGTTAGCCAGAGAATGCTGAGCCACTTACCGGGTCATTATCTCATTAAGTCCCATGTCAGGAGACACTATTCGTGTTTCCTGACAAACAAAACACCACCACCAAGATCCGTGTCAGGAGACACTTGTGTTTCCTGACGAACAAAACAACACAAACTCCAGTTAGTAACACATGAGCTAAGTTGCCAGCTTGCAGTGTTGCAAGGTAAGATAGACACTAACAGTCTGACTATCAGAGATCAGCCTGTCCTCTTAATCACCAACCCATCCTCCCAGCATCTAAGTCCAGTTATCACATAAGGTTTGCAGCAGATTTCTCAGCTAGGCTGCGTTACGTTGTCCTCTGTCTACAAAAAAAAATATAACATACCATAATGAATAAAGCAACATTAATATAAGATTAGAGGCGATAAAGATCTGAGCATCACGAACAGAAAGCGGGCTGTCACTACCCACGCTCTTCGTAAATAAGTCATAATTCCACTGTTTAAGGCGCCATTATTAGTCTTCCATTTGACTGTGTTTACACCAGCGAAATAATGTCTGTGATTAAAACCCGCCATGTTAAGCACAACCATGACTTCACTGTTGTAAAAGACGGTCAAATGGGTGAATATTTATGGCGCCTTACAGAGACGGAAGATCAAGCCTCCACTACTTGGCCTGAATGACCCCCCTCCTTCCCACGGGATTAGTTTATTAATATTAGTAGAATTACCAACAATATGTTAAGTATAAGGACACAAATACAACTAATGTGACATTTTATTACAACGGCTTGGCGAAGCTCCTGGAGAGCGAAACGTTGCCACAATAAAATGTCACATTAGTTGTATTTGTGTCCTTTTACTTAACACGGGAATAGTGCTTCATTAAGTGTAATGATACGGGTAATGTGTTTCCTGAAGGTTAGTGGTCTCAGGTGTTGCAAGGGAGTCGCTGAGTATTTTGTCTTGTAAAGCTAAGAGGAGTTTCTTGAAGGTTTCAGTTTTGTGGTTTCACTTGAAGCACAGAAAGGCACAATACCGTGACTGAAACAATACACAAATAACCCACACGTAGGAGAGACGAGCTTACGACGACGTTTCGGTCCTACTTAGTGCAAGTCGGACCGAAACGTCGTCGTAAGCTCCTCTTTCCTATGTATGGGTTATTTGTGTATAACTTACATGTGGAAAAGGACACTCGTCTACAGTTCAGAAAATTTAATAAAGGAAACGTTTCGCCACGAATGGCTTCGTTAGGACTGATGAAGCCACACGGGCGAAATGTTACCTTAACTGTCAACCTCTGCATCGAGTGGTGCAGTCCATCAAGATTGATCAATCCATCAAGATTGATCAATCCATCAAGATTGATCAATCCATCAAGATTGATCAATCCATCAAGATTGATCAATCCATCAAGATTGATCAATCCATCAAGATTCATCAATCCATCAAGATTGATCAATCCATCAAGATTGATCAGTCCATCAAGATTGATCAGTCCATCAAGATTGATCAATCCACCAAGATTGATCAATCCCTCAAGATTGATCAATCCACCAAGATTGATTAATCCATCAAGATTGATCAATCCATCAAGATTGATCAATCCATCAAGATTGATCAATCCATCAAGATTGATCAATCCATCAAGATTGATCAATCCATCAAGATTGATCAGTCCATCAAGATTGATCAGTCCATCAAGATTGATCAGTCCATCAAGATTGATCAATCCATCAAGATTGATCAATCCATCAAGATTGATCAGTCCATCAAGATTGATCAATCCACCAAGATTGATCAATCCCTCAAGATTGATTAATCCACCAAGATTGATTAATCCATCAAGGTTGATCAATCCATCAAGATGGACTGAACACATGGACTTCAGGTTGAGGGACTGATTACCTCATTCTCCTCCTCATCTTTCACAGTTCTTCTCTGTATTGGACTGATGAAGTCACTGGCTGGCGAAACGTTTCCTCTGTAAAGATTTCCAAATGTCGCACAAGTGTCTCATTGTTCAACTTGTCGGTTTTCTAAATCATTACATCACATTATGGATAAGGCCTCACTCTGTCAGTTAAGGACGGTTGAGTGGGATCAGTAAGTGGATGGGTGACCAGCAGAACACAGCCTCCTTCCCAAGATAAACTGCTCCACGAGTCACAGACTTTGTAGACGACACAAGTGTAAGTTTCTGTTACAGCGGTGACATAACACGCTGACAGTGTCTTCAGGATGGGGTGTGTTTGTGTTCTGTGTGCACTCAACACGCGTGGTGTACACACATGGTAGTGTGCGTACATGGTGTATACAATACAAATGGTGTACACGCGCGACCTAACCAGTCTTTGCGAGTTGAATTTCACGAATGAGTGAAACTGAACCAAGGACTTTTCAACCTCTCACTTGGTAATGTGTCATCCTGACCTAGACGACCTCACTAGGGCGACGATTAATTATTATTATTATTATTATTATTATTATTAATGGAGAAGCAATAAACCTAGTAGGAGTCTTTCAGTAGAACGAATATGGACTCAGTTGCTAGGAAGCCTCAAACGTTTCCCTCCAGCAGGGCTGAGGCTATTATTATTATATTATCAAACTCGTCTTGTTGTGGTGATTTAACTCTTAATCACGACTTCGCAAGAACTGATTGGTGCTTGAGCAATGACCTGTTGATGTTGACCTGGCACTGACCTACCTCCTGAACCCCTCCCCCCTCCTTTCTCAATCCCCCCTCACTTCCACCTCAACCTTACAACCAGCCTTGACCCCTCAAGGTTGATGGGGGGGGGGGGGAGAAGTGTTAGTAGCAGAGGGTGTGAATCTCAGTATATATACACACACTGAGAGGTGTGTATCTCTTAGTGTATACTCGTGACACCAGCAGGTGACAGGAAAAGTCCTATTGACACAATGTTTCCTTCGTCAGGAAGTGAATGCTTTAGTCGCTGCTCCTCAAGGTTATCCCAAAGCATGCAGGGTGAATGTTGCGTTGGGGGGAGCAGGGTGTCTGGTAGACACCCCACCCACTATCATTGTGAAGTAGTAGAGTCTTGTACACACCCACCAACCATCAGTGTAGTAGAGCCTTGTACACACCCACCAACCATCACAGTATAGTAGTCTTGTACACACCCACCAACCATCACAGTATAGTAGTCTTGTACACACCCACCAGCTAGTGTAGCTTTTGTTAAACTGGTATATAATACAGACACAGCTAAATATAATTTTGGGTAATCACCGAGAATTTTAAAAACAATATTAAGAGTAAAGAACTAGTGCCATAGAACGTATAGCAGACGGAGCGGTTGAAAAAGATACAAATTCAGAGCAAACCTTTTATTGAAATAACGTTTCGTCTGTAAAACATGGCTCTTCAAGTGCTAAAACTCTACACAGAGCGAAACGTTGTCACCATAAACACTTGTTCTATACCTGTGTCTTCACTACTTTACTCGTATGCTTTTCATATTCTTAATATTTTCAAAATATATTTTATTGGTTGTACAATATATTACATTGAGCAAGCTCTTCAACATTAACCATTAATATAAATATCAGTAGAATGTTTTACATGGCACTGTAGTACAAGGATGTTTAGGTGACCCTATGTGATGATGTGTTTTACTCTATGAAATAACTCTTGTCATATGTACACTATATAAGAGATATATTCCTTTCATTGAGTTGCTGCTCATTGAGTGATGTGGGGAATATAATACATTTTGCACAGGAGGCAAGATTGAAAAATGGAGGGCCGGTGAACTTTCAGTATGTCAACTGCCCACCCACCACCCACACACGACACCCACTCACCATCCACACACGACACCCACTCACCATCCACACACGACACCCACTCACCATCCACACACGACACCCACTCACCATCCACACACGACACCCACTCACCATCCACACACGACACCCACTTCTTGTGTTGCAAGGCTGTGGTACTGGATTGCAAACACCAGATAGGTCTGACCCAGGGCTGGGCTCCCGCAATATAAAAACTCTCGAAACTCGTCAAATGTACCAAAAATCACAAAGAACCTGAGATTACAATGGGATATTATGCCAGATGACAGCCTGAGAGTCTGCTTGGGTGAACCGATCACCACGGACCAAGTTATTGACCTCTCGTCCCCCCCCTCATTCGTAATAAGTCAGAATGCCGCAGCACACCTAACGGTCACCAGACTATCTAGGGTTATATATACCACCACAAGATGGCTCTGGTTACCGTGCTTACAGGTGCACGTTGAACCTGGGTGTTAGTCGACTGTTGTGGGTCACATCCTGGGGGACAAGATTAAGGACCCCAATGGAAATAAGACAGACAGTCCCTTGATGACGCACTGCCTTTCTTGGGTTATCCTGGGTGGCTAACACTCCGGGGTTAAAAATCCAAACAAAATCTTATCTTACAATGTTATACGACAGGCTCAACACTGCCCATGTTTGTTTTACACTCGTTTTACTCCCTTTCATTTTCCATCTAATTTTCATGCTTTATTTTTTCGTTTTTATTTCTCATCTCAGTTAAGACTTTCTGCTACAATGCAACGAAAGCTACAGGAAGTGAAGTGAATTTTGAGTTGACTGTGTATAGTCTAAAACAGTGTCTACGAGTTGGTTGATTCTGCTGGCCACAACTCCAGAGGAGAGAGATCGTGAAAATCATTTTCTAGAACTAGCTTTCATTGGGACAAAGTTTCGATCTCTGTAGATCTTTATCAAGTCACAAACAGGTGGGAACGTTGTCTCAATAAAAAAAAAGCTTGTATCTTTTCTTCATTACTGTCGGCAGCACGCCATTTAGATCCAACATGACATAGATCTCCGTTCATGTGCCCAGTCGTTGTCTAGACGACTGAAGGCTCAGTTTAAGTAAATAAATACTGGCATTGGTTGCATCATTACATGTTTACTACTCCGGTACACAGTGACATCCAGGGAGGAGAATAAACTCACTGCGCCCGAGACGCTGCGATGAGATTCGTGAAACTCAACATGGCGGCGTGTAATCTAACCTCTTGTTTACGCGCCCCAACCCCTTCCCAGCGACCCTCTTCTCACACTCCTCCCACCAGACACTGTCTGGCTGTGTTTAGTTTCGTCCTTTATTTTGGTATACCATATCCATTGCAGTACGTTTAAGTAAAATCTTCATTTTGGTATACCATATCCATTACAGTACATTTAAGATATTTTTATTTTGGTATACTACCATACACAAGTTATTATCTATGTATGTATTATGTGTGTATGTCTCTTGGTGCATATACACTGAGAGTTTCCTTTAATTGTTATTTTAGGTATTAAAGCATTCTTGAATAGGTTACATGCAGCCGTAATGACCCTCGTGTAGACGATAGGCTTTAATTAAACCCACTCAACCACACCTTCCTTCATGGATGGTTCAAGCAAGTTTGTGTGGATGGCTCAGCTCTCCTCGCCCACACATCTTAACCGCCTAGCAGATCCCAGCTGTCGACCAGTTGTCTTACGGTCAACGTGTGTTTATAAATGATTTAAGGAGCGTTGAAAATCAACGTCAATCTTTTTCCAACGTATGAATATTAGCCTATTCTCCTGTACCGGCATGCGTTAAATTAAGCAGTATTCGGGAAATCTCCATTATTTTAGGTTAGTATATAGATAACTGACCAAGAATAACCAACAGTTTCATGACATAAGAAAATAAAAACGCGCTGTGGTCCATACGTCGGAAAACCAACGTTATTTAATTCGTTTAACAACACATGTTATCTTGGGTGGAGGTTTTGTATCCCCCAAGTTTCTTAATGTTGCATAATTATATTCCATAGATTACACTTTTGTGATATAGCTGCAGAAAAATCCTGAGGTAGATTTTTTTTGGCATTTACGGCCGTTTGTTCTTGTTAATGTTTTTCTCTGCAGTGGCATATGGCAGCAGTGTCGAGCAAGCATTTTAAATTTGCTTGTAACAGACAAAATATTAATCTGTAAACAGTATATATATTTAAATGTACTTGTGTTAACCATATTTTGATCCAATATGTGTTAGCCGTATGTGCAAAATGTGTTAGTCATGTGTGTATCAATGTGTTAACTGTATGTATATTCATGTGTGTTAAGGATGTGTTTATCCAGGTGTTCTTGTGCTACCGTCCACGCCTCCACGGCAGAATATTCATTTAATGACAGCGCAGTGTTAAAAAACCGAACAGAAGGTAGTGTACACACGGAGGCTTCCTGATGAAGATCATATTGTGAACACCATGTCTAAGCTGGAGCTCCATGCCGGATTTTAGCATAACAGCCCCTTACAGCCAGCAAAAAGTGTACGTGTGTTAGTTACCATTGTGTATGTGTGTGTGTGTGTGTGTACTCACCTAATTGTGGTTGCAGGGGTCGAGACTCAGCTCCTTGTGTGTGTGTGTGTGTGTGTGTGTGTGTGTGTGTGTGTGTGAGTGTGTGTGTGTGAGTGTGTGTGTGTGTGATATACTCTAAGAAATCACCAAACTTTACTCTTGTTAGGAAGTTTCATCGACAGTAAACACTCATTCCTACCACTGTTAAAATTGATTGCCCTTAAAGTAGAAGACTCATGTTGTTTAGTGCTTGGCTGTCTACAAAAGCTAAAGCTATAAGTATTTAGTTGACTCGGTTTTAAAAATACATTTCTTTAAACGGACGGAAAAGATACAAAATTACAGTAACGTACTGTACGGTACGAAAAAAAAATTAGGGTACAGTATTTCTGACTGGTACCAAGAACGGGAAGAAACTCCATACCGTACCGTATCGTATCGTACCGTAGTATACCGTAGCGTGCAGCTAGCCTTGGTCTGTGGCCATTCCACCCACCTACCCTGCTTGTTTTAGCGCTTCTATTTGATTATAATAATAATAATAATAATACCCTGCTTGTGTGGGAAGAGAAGCTGTATAAGACCTAAACGTGTTATTATCATTGTATTCATGGACGGAAGCGGCGAATCGTAGGAGTTATACATCATCTGGGCAATGGGATTTAATTAAAAGAAGAAGAGATTAGCTCCAGTTCTTCGGATGAAGAGCTCTTCGCCTTCATTAACACGAAGCAACGCATCGTTGATGCACTTCTTTCTCCTCAAGATTAGATTTAGATTTTGCCGCCGAAGCGGATGTTTTATTGCCATTCTGTCCTGGGAAGGAAGGGGGGTAGCGCAAGAGCATATGGATATAAAAAAAAAAACATACCACGGGTGGGGCCTGGTCACAGACCGGGCCGCAGGGGCGTTGACCCCTGGAACTCTCTCCAGGTATACTCCAGGTATAGAACCCACGATCAGAGAGTCTCAAAACTCCAGACCGTCGCGACGGTCTGGAGTTTTGAGACTCTGATCGTGGATTCTAACCCCACCCGTGGTATGGTTTGTTTGCAATCGTGTCATTACGATTTCGTGAGTCATGATATACAAAAGGTCTAGGAACTAGACCCAAAAAGGCTTAACAGGAGTACATCTGGAATTATATCTACTGTTGACTTATCTGTCGCAAGCAAATTTTAGAAATTTGCTTAATATGTCTGGCATCTTATTTTCATTAAGATATTTTGACTTAGCACATAGGTTTGCGTGCGTCCAACAGTAATAGGCTTGTTGATCAGGACCTGATCCACCGCGAGACCTGGTCATGGACGGGGTCGCGGGGGCGTTGACCCCCAAAACACCCTCTAGGTATACTCCAGGTTATTATACTGTCTACCTCTAGATTTCTCAATAACCGGACATTTAAGTACACAGTGTTCAAGATAATGACCATAGGACTGACCACATTGCATTTGGTTTGATCATCTGGGTGTCTTCTGAACTGGCAGAAGTACTTGTAACCGAGCCTAGGTCCCTTCAAGAACAAAAGAAGTGTAGCCGGGAAGTGACACATTAAGTTCTTATCTCCCAACACAACAGTAAAACATTGAGGGTCTCCCTGGCAAGCCACTCTTATAATTACTGTCTAAAAGGTATCTCTCCAGGTAAAACGTTGCATTTTGCCGTGAGTTGTAGACATTAACTGCTTGTTACCCGACCCTTTAGTGAACCCAGCCATCACACCGCTGCTCTTGATCCCAGCCTCTCACACACCTGTTTGTTTTTATTGACTTGTTCAGCATTGTCACGTACGTCGGTTTTCTAAAGTTTATTATTTTTATAGATCATGATGGTGAATGATCGCCGAAAAGTTGAAATTTTAATAAAATGACACTAGAAGAAAAATAACCTTGATTGTTAACTTTCTCTCTCTCTCTCTCTCTCTCTCTCTCTCTCTCTCTCTCTCTCTCTCTCTCTCTTCTCATAAGCTTCATTCAGGCTCAGCTGACACTGCTAACGTAAATAAACACATCTTTGTATCTTCAATTTTAAGACTGAAGTGGGGCAGATGTTCCGAGTGTTGCGAGGCTATCAGTGGGACAGTTGTCCTGCATGTTGCGAGGCTGTCAGTGGGACAGTTGTCCTGCATGTTGCGAGGCTATCAGTGGGACAGTTGTCCTGCATGTTGCGAGGCTATCAGTGGGACAGTTGTCCTGCATGTTGCGAGGCTGTCAGTGGGACAGTTGTCCTGCATGTTGCGAGGCTATCAGTGGGACAGTTGTCCTGCATGTTGCGAGGCTATCAGTGGGACAGTTGTCCTGCATGTTGCGAGGCTGTCAGTGGGACAGTTGTCCTGCATGTTGCGAGGCTATCAGTGGACAGTTGTCCTGCAAGGTTGCGAGGCTATCAGTGGACAGTTGTCC
>WNWK01011612.1:0-63686 GCA_009830355.1 Cherax destructor
AGTAAAATTATAGTATTTTAGTTAATCACGAAACTCACGTTTAGATAAATCAAAGTGGAGATTCTCAAGTTTCTTTTATTTTATTTAAAACTTTATATATAAAAAACAACATAGTGTAAACTTTCCTAAACTAGAAAATATAATTGATAATACAGATTCACCTGAATCTCACAAAATTAAACTTTTATGCATCTGTAGGTGACTCAACTACATACAGAACTTCTTAACATGTTAAGCAAGAGAGGAACATAATAATAATAATAATAAAAATTTTTTTTTTAAAAAAAAAAAAAAAAATCTTTATTTACTACAAGAACATGACATTTTATACAGGTCTAGCTGACATCAATGACATGCTACTATGTATATAGAAAGCCGCTTGTTAACATAAAAACATAAGAAAGAAGGAACACTGTAGCAGGCCTACTGGCCCATGCGAGGCAGATCCATAACCCACTGGCTTAAACCAATGCTGGCTTAAACCAATACTGGCTTAAACCAATACTGGCCGGTATAGGTTAAGTAGTCAAGTCAGGTCCCATTCACTAAACAAGGAGCACGGCAACTAACCTAGTAGCACAAGCTGGTCAGATCCAACTCACACCCACCTTCACCAACTCATGTATTTATCTAACCTATTTTTAAAACTACACAATGTCTTAGCTTCTATGACGGTACTCGGAGTTTGTTCACTCATCCACAACTCTATTACCAAACCATTGCTTTCCTATATCCTTTCTGAATCTGATTTTTTACAACTTAAATCCCTTGCTGCGTATCATGTCTAGCCTAGATATTTTTAACACGCTATTTACATCTCCTTTATTAATTCCTGTTTTCCATTTATACACCTCAATCATATCCCCCCTAATTCTCCGCCTTTCTTGAGTGTGCAGATTCAGGGCCCTCAGTCTATCCGACTCGAAGCTACTCCCAGCCGACGCAGCAGGGCAGTTTGGCGGGCTAGCTCCGGGATTTTCAAGGATAGCTCCTGATCAAAGAGGCTGACCAGGTCACGACTGAACAGGACTCTGTGTGAATGGTCTGGGAAGATTCCAGAGCAGCGAGAGGACATCCCAGTGCATCATTTCAGCGTAAACAGTGGAAATTTTGTGAAGTTTGTGAGGGTTGGGGCAAGAGTGTCCCAAGTCAGGGGGAGCAGACAGTGCCTCCTCCCCCCACATCTCTTGGGGGAAGGGGCGGGGTGAGTGGTGCCCTTAACCCCCTCCCCGGGCTTCCCCGTGTGTGGTAATCAGAGACCCTCTCATAACCCCTCACCCCTGCGCCTCACCCACCCAACTCCCAGCACCACCCCAACTGTAGAGGGTACTTTTTCCCTCCCAGCCCAGATGTCAGATCCTTTGCCGGGCTCACGTGAACTTCCACTGCAGAGGCAGCGCCGTGGCGTTCGACTACGAGGCAGCTGTTGAGTGTACCACAGGCAGTATGCACTCAGTTCCTCAAGCTTCAACATCCGTGTGCACGGTGGATTTCTGGGCACCCGGAGGGCTCCAGGTGGGAACAACCAAGCCCCTCCCAGCAGACAGAGAAGGCCTGGGATCTGCAATCAAACTGGCGTCCACCAGGACGTTGACACGTCCCCAGGGCAGCTCTCCCTTGGGCTGCTAGCGGAGTCGCTGACCTATTGGACCTCTTAGGGAGGGTCGACGGTGCTCCTGCAAGCAGCAGATCCTGGCGCAACCTGTTGCTGTTTGCAATGGCTGTCTGGCTGTCCTGCCGAAGAGGGACAGGCACCTAGAAACATCTGTTGTTGGGGCAATGGATGCATTCCCTAGAATGTTTGTGAACTGCTCATTACTCTGTAATTTGTTCAAGATTGTAACCATGTATGGATATGTTTATGATTCATTACCTTTGTAACTCATGATTGTGACCAGCTCTACCTGGAGCTCATTACCTTTGTATCTTGTCATGATTGTGACCAGATCTAGTTGATTACCTTTGTAACTTGTCATGAGTGTGACCAGCTCTACCTGGAGCTCATTACCTTTGTAACTTGGTCATAATTGTGACCAGATCTAGTTCATTACTGCTGCAACTTGTTCAGCTATCAAAACTTTGGAGTCCAGTCTCTGGACCAATTATGTACCTCTGTAATCTTTTGACTACCGCCCACAGGATGGGTATGGGGTGCATAATAAAGATATTAAACTCAGTCTATCCTCATAGGGAAGATTTCTGATACATGGGATCAATTTTGTCATCCTCCTTTGTACGTTTTCCAATGCATTTATATCCATTCTGTAATACGATGACCAGAACTGTGCAGCATAATCTAAATGAGGCCTAACCAAAGATATATAGAGTTGAAGAATAACCTGAGGACTTCTATTATTTATACTTCTTGATATGAAGCCAATGATTCTGTTAGCTTTATTGTGAACACTTATGCACTGTTGTCTTGGTTTCAGGTTACTGCTAACCAGAACTCCTAAATCCTTTTCGCAATCAGTAATATTAAGATCTACAATATTTAGTTATATGTAGCATGGTTATTGTCCTGTCTAACATTTAGGACTTTGCATTTTTCTATATTAAACTGCATATGCCACTTCTTCGACCGACCACTGCATCAGTCTATTCAGATCATCCTGGAGTGTTCTAATGTGCTCATTAGAATGAATTGGAAGGCCTATTTTGGTGTCATCTGCAATTTTTTTCCTCCTATTCCGTGTGCCTGAATTTTCCTCAATAGCCTCTGATGTGGAACTCTATCTAAAGCCTTACTGAAGTCTATATACACAATATCATACTCAATACCATGATCAGCCTCCTCAAATACCTTAGTGAAAAAAAATTAATAAATTCTTAAGACAGGAACGCCCCTTTGTAAAACCGTGTTGAGATTCATTAATCAATTTATGCCTTTCAAGATGGCTACGAATTGCCTCGGCAATTATTGATTGATTCCATAAATTTTCCCACTATGGAGGTAAGGCTTATTGGTCTATAGTTCGAAGCTAAGGACTTGTCACCTGCCTTGTAAATAGGTATTACTTTAGCCATTTTCCACTTGTCTGGCACTATGCCAGTTTGTAATGATATATGAAAAAAGAATAGCGAAAGATATGCTTAGTTCCCCTATACATTACTTTAAAACTCTTGCAAACTGTTCATCAGGACCTGAGGATTTGTCTGAGGACCATGTCACTAGTTACCGCAATAGTGCATAGTTTATTATCGTTCTGTTCTACATAATTTATTATTTCTGGAATTTCGCTAGTATCTTCCTGAGTAAAAACTGAGAGGAAGTTTTTTTTTTTATATATTTTTATTAAAAACATATGTACAACACATAGACATATGAATTTTTTTTTTTTTTTTTTGGTTCAAGAGCCTTACAACAAAAGTGTCCTATATGTAGACAGCCTTGCTGTCTGCACAGACAGCCATGCTGTCTACCAGCTGAGATCATATTTCGTGCCATGCTAGTTTCCATAGTTTCCGCCAGAGGGCAAGCCTGGTAGGCGTACCCACGTCTACCAGACCCGCCCTGGCCCATTCTCACTTGGCGCCCCGACATCAGTCAGTCATATTACATATTACCTATATTACCCTCCCTCGCAAGGCGCATGGCCCGCTGGGCCAAGGCCACTAACACAGCCTGTGTACTTGCACCTATATTACAAATAAAGTAGAAGCCTCAGAAGCCTTATCATTGCATTCCCACTACCAAGAGATGCCAAATAACTATCGTTATAAATGGTGGAAGCGGTGCCTCGCAGCTGATGTTGCCCGCGAGGGAAGGAAGAGGAATGAAGTTATCTACCACTTCATCAGTCTCTACAAGAAGCATCCGTCTCTCAACGAGTTATCTTGATGTCGTGTCTGCAAATCTCAGCATCCAGACACAGGTACATGCAGGATCCAGGCCGAAATTTGTTGAATTCTCCGAGAAATGACGTCACTGACTTCATGCCACAGCGTCCCACGCTGTTTCTCAGTCACGTGCTCAGCTTTGCAAGCATGTTCTGCTGTTGTTGTTCAGCTCAGCACAACTATTTCAGCACTTCAGTGGTGAGTTAGTGGTCATATCAGCGTCTAGTGTGTCTCTCTCGTGTATGGGTAGGGTGAGAGTAGGCGCTCGGCCCTGCCTCACCATACACAGCCGCCCTAGTGTACGCCACACACTCCACTCACTCCCTCTATGCTGTTTTCTGTGAATTTCCTTGTGAATTCTTGCCAGAACTGTGTATCCGAGTGTCGAGGCCACTTGAAGCCACGTGTGACCAAGCCACGTGGGATGATCACCAAGCCACATGGATCACCAAGCCACGTGGATCTCCAAGCCACGTGAATCTCCAAGCCATGTGGATCTACAAGCCATGTGGATCAGCAAGCCACGTGGATCTACAAGCCACGTGGATCTACAAGCCATATGGATCTCCAAGCCACGTTGATCAGCAAGTCACGTGTAGTGGTCTGCTGCCGAATCAACCCATGACGTCACCATGCTGCTGATGTCACAATGCTGCCTGACTCCACTGACGTCACCATGATGCTGCCTGACGTCACTCGCGATGTCACCCTATGACATCCATCACGACGTCCCACCTGACATCACCCACATGATGTCCCGAGTGTTCTAGTTTCACAGTGAGCATTTTATTTTCATTATTTGTCAAGAAGTTTGAGAGAAGATAAGTCGAGTGTTCATTAATTCCTCTGTCAGTGTTCTCACATGTTCCAGTATTGCTTAGTGACGATTTTTATATAGAAAAGCGTCATTTGCTAGTAAGCTATGTTGTACCACATGTGCAGTATGTGTGCAGTTTCTCGTGTGTCCTATGTAGCCCCGCGCGCTTGACAGCTGACATTTGTCACTCCAGGCGTCAGTTACGAGCGTCCGAGTGCCCTGTATAGAAAGCTCTTATTGTTCGCCGCTCGTAGATGCCTTTGCTGGATCGTACCCACGACGATTCTCCATCGAGACTGTTACGCCTCTACTACCTTACCTTGCTGGTCAACCTTCATTTTCTTTAATATTACATTGCGTTCATTTCCTTTATTAGCTAAATTGGAAATGAATGTCCTTGTATTATTAACTTTCGTTTGTATATTTATATTGTGGCCACATTTTTAAATACTGCTATATTGTTACTTTAGGTTACCGGTCTGTGTCTACCTGGAGTCTACCTGGAGAGAATTCCAGGGGTCAACGCCCCCGCGGCCCGGTCCATGACCAGGCTTCCTATTGGACCAGAGCCTGATCAACCAGGCTGTTACTGCTGGCCGCACGCAGTCCAACATACGAACCACAGCCTGGCTGGTCAGGTACCGACTTTAGGTGCCTGTCCAGTGCCTGCTTGAAGACAGCCAGGGGTTTGTTGGTAATCCCCATGATGTATGCTGGGAGGCAGTTGAACAATCTTGGGCCCCTGACACTTATTGTGTTGTCCCTCAACGTGCTAGTGGCACCCCTGCTCTTCATTGGGGGGATGTTACATCGCCTGCCGAGTCTTTTGCTTTCGTAGGGAGTGATTCTCGTGTGCAAGTTTGGTACTAAACCCTCGAGAATTTTCCATGTGTATAAAATAATGTATCTCTCCCGCCTGCGTTCTAGAGAGTACAGTAGTTGAGGTGGTTTATCGCACTTATGCGTGCGGTGAAGGTTCTCTGCACATTTTCAAGGTCAACAATTTCACCCGCCTTGAAAGGTGCAGTTAGTGTGCAGCAATATTCCAGCCTAGATAGAACAAGCGATCTGTAAAGTGTCAACATGGGCTTGGCATCCCTGGTTTTGAAGGTTCTCATTATCCATCCTGTAATTTTTCGAGCAGATGCAATTGCTACTTTGTTATGGTCCTTGAAGGTGAGATCCTCTGACATGATCACTCCCAGGTCTTTGACATTAGTTTTTCGCTCTATTGTGTGGTTGGAATTAGTTTTGTACTCCGATGAGATTTTAAGTTCTTCACGTTTTCCGTATCTGAGTAATTGAAATTTCTCATCATTGAACTTCATATTGTTTTCTGCAGCCCATTTAAAGATTTGGTTTATGTCTGCTTGGAGTCTAGAGGTGTCTTCAACGGTGGACACCGTCATACAGATTCGGGTGTCATCTGCAAAGGAAGACACAGCACTGTGGCTTATATCCCTGTCAATATCTGATATGAGGATGAGGAATAGAATGGGAGCAAGTACTGTGCCTTGTGGAACAGAGCTTTTCACAGTAGCTGCCTCAGACTTTACTCTGTTGACTACTACTCTTTGTGTTCTACATGTTAGGAAATTATAAATCCATCTACCAACTTTTCCTGTTATTCCTTTATCACGCATTTTGTGTGCTATTACACCATGGTCACACTTGTCAAAGGCTTTTGCAAAATCTGTGTATATAACATCTGCATTCTGTTTATCTTCTAGAGCATCCAGGACCTTGTCGTAGTGGTCCAGTAGTTGGGACAGACAGGAGCGGCCTGCTCTAAACCCATGCTGTCCTGGGTTGTGCAATTGATGGGTATCAAGATGGGTGGCGATCTTGCTTCTTAGAACCCTTTCAAAGATTTTTATGATATGGGACGTTAGCGCAATTGGTCTGTAGTTCTTTGCTATTGCTTTACTGCCCCCTTTGTGGAGCGGGGCTATGTCTGTTGTTTTTAGTAGCTGCGGGACGATCCCAGTGTCCATGCTCCCTCTCCATAAGATGTTAAAAGCATGTGATAGGGGCTTCTTGCAGTTCTTGATGAACACGGAGTTCCATGAGTCTGGGCCTGGAGCAGAGCGCATGGGCATGTCATTTATTGCTTTTTCGAAGTCATTTGGCGTCGTGGTGATGTCAGAAAGGCATGTGTCTGTCAAATTCTGTGGCACTCTCATAAAAAATTCATTTAGGTTTTCGATTTTCAGTCTGGTTAGTGGCTCGCTAAAAACTGAGTCATACTGGGACTTAAGTAACTCACTCATTTCCTTGCTGTCATCTGTGTAGGACCCATCCCGTTTAAGTAGGGGCCAAATACTGGTTGTTGTCCTCAACTTTGATTTTGCATAGGAAAAGAAATACTTAGGGTTTCTTTCAATTTCATTTATGGCTTTTAGTTCTTCCTGTGTCTCTTGATTCCTGTAAGATTCCTTTAGTTTTAATTCAATGTTTGCTATTTCTCTGACTAGTGTCTCCCTACGTATTTCAGAGATATTGGCCTCCTGTAGCCGCTCCGTTATTCTTTGCCTTCGCCTGTATAGGGAGCGCCTCTCTCTTTCTAGTTTGCATCTTCTCTTCCTTTACCTTAAGGGAATTTGCCTTGAGCAAACCTCGAGTACCACAGAGTTAATTTGTTCTAGACATAGGTTGGGATCCGTGATGCTTAGGCAATCTTCCCAGTTTATATCATTTAGGACTTGGTTTACTTGGTCCCACCTTATGTTTTTGTTATTGAAGTTGAATTTGGAGAAAGCTCCATCGCGGCTGATCACATTTTGTTGATCTGGGGCTCCCCGCATGCATGTCTGGACCTCTATTATGTTGTGATCTGAGTATATTGTTTTTGATATGATGACATTTCTTATCAGATCATCATTGTTGGTGAAGATGAGGTCTAGCGTATTCTCTAATCTTGTGGGCTCCACTATTTGCTGGTTTAAGGTGAACTTGGTGCAGAGATTTAAAAGTTCATGCATGTGTGAATTTTCATCTGAGCTGCCTCCTGGTGTTATCTCTGCTACCACATTGTTTGCAATGGTCCTCCATTTTAGGTGCCTGAGGTTGAAATCCCCCAGTAGCAAGATGTTGGGGGCAGGAGCTGGAAGATTTTCCAGACAGTGGTCAATTTTCAGAAGCTGTTCCTGGAATTGTTGGGACGTTGCATCCGGGGGCTTGTAGACAACCACGATGACCAGGTTTTGATTCTCGACCTCTATTGCTAATACTTCAACTACATCATTTGAGGCATTTAGTAGTTCTGAACATATAAGTGACTCTGTGATATACAGGCCAACCCCCCCTTTTTGCCTGTTCACTCTGTCACACCTGTATAGGTTGTAGCCCGTGATCCATATTTCATTGTCCAAGTGATCTCTTATGTGGGTCTCTGTGAAAGCCGCAAACATAGCATTTGACTCTGTAAGCAGTCCACGAATGTAAGGTACCTTGTTGTTTGTTGCTGGCTTTAGACCCTGTATATTAGCAAAGATGAATGTAGTTGGATTGGTGGTATTGGTGGTATGAGGGGGTCTTTTTTTTCTGGCTCTAATATCTGTTGTAATGGAGTGGAGGCCACTGACTGTGATTCCACTCCAGAAATGATTTCAGTTGGTGTACAATTTCTGTCATTTCCTGCCAGCTTTTTTTCCTTCCTGGCACTAAAAAACCTCTCTCTCCGGAGTGGCTGTGGCTACCCAGGTTTTGCCATGGTCTGGATGTTCTGTGTCGCCTCGTACCCTTTAGGTGGTATGCCTGGGAATATAAGTTATAGCACGGTCTTTCCTGAATTGATGTGTGGCACATTTCAGGGTGGAAAAACTTACAGGACGGGAGGTTGCATTTGCCTGTTTTCATATGGGCACGGCATTTTCTGGGGTGATCATAATTGCATGACCCATCTGATTTCCCAGATTTTCCATGCCTGCAGATACCAAGTGCATAATATTCACATAGGCCTGGTTTCCGTTTGCCCTGGTTTTTTGTGACTGTGTTCCCCATTTGTGGGTGTGTTCCTGGCTCGTGTCTGTCTTCGTTACTAGTGCTAACAATGGAGCATTCAACTTTTTCCGGTAATTTATCTTCAGTATTTCCCTTGGCATCCCCTTGTTTACTATCTACCGTGGTATTGTGTATCGGAGGATTGTAATAGTTAAGAGTATAAACTCTGTACGGTTGTTTGACACCCCCCCCCTTCTGTGTCAATGCGTGTTTATAGTCACGTGACCTACCTAACTTTTACGGTCGCTACAGAGCTGTAGTCAGTTGCAGATACCAGCCGCTGGGTCAACACTCCTGCTCTGGGCTTACTAACTTACTGGCTGTTAGCCTTCTTAAAGCCTGTATACTCTGTTAATTGCCTAATGCTAGATATTTCTCTGTAATCTTTTGTTTCTAAGACATAATCTACGCACTTGGAGTAGAACTTGCAATAGGGGTTCATATCTAAAGATACTGTATAAAGGAATAACCCTATATGTATGTCTTATGTCTGTTATAATATAATACACTAATTCATTAAAGAAAGTTTTAATGATCACTATTATTATCCCTCAAACTCTCTAAAAATTGTTATGCTCTAATCTAAAAAGGAAAGTACCCAAATTGAAGTTGTTTAAAGACTTGGGAGTGTAACAAGTGGGGGCCTGAGTCCGGGAGCATAATATTGAACATTATAGAGATGGAAGAGAAGTTTGAGGATATAACTATAGAGAGATTACAGAGTTTAAAGCTACAATCTTTGCTGGCAATTGGCCAGAAGGCTAGGCATAAAATATGATAGACATTTTACGGCCCAGACAGTCCGATACATGATACAGAATGTACTATTTCCAGATAAGCAGGAGGATACAGAGACTGACAGTGACGACGAATCCAGTAGTCCGGGCCTTTTGGATTCTTTATTACAGACCCCAGAGTGCGGAACAACGAGGCTGGTAACAACCCCTACAGAAGACGACGGACAACATCGGGTACCAGAAACTCAGGAAGACGACGCTACGGGACCAACTCCAATCCCGTCCCCGAGGACTAAATGGTGGACAAAAGGTCACCAGACAATGGAAACAGTTCAAGGTAAACTTTTTACCAGTAATTTAGAAAGGGAACAAGAGCAAGAAGTCCAAATGGATATGGAAAAGACTTCTCTTCAACAAATCCCTTTTGCTCTCTTACTAAATTCAATTCGTTCAAAAGAGAATTTTGAACGTCTGGAGCGTATTTTGTCACTTCAAACCTCTCATGTAGAAGCTCAGATAAAATTAAAAAGAGAAAATTTTGAACGTGATTCTTTGCTTTATCAACGAGAATTACTTAGAGAGAAAAGAGAATTAAGTAATAGGAATAAGATGCCCTTTTTTGATCTTAGTAAAGCCGCATCCTTAATGCCTAAATTTAGTGAAGATAATGTAGATTCATTTTTCGAGGCTTTCGAGAATCAAGCTAAAGTGATGCAGTGGCCTCCAGAATTTTGGGCAGCATTGATACACTCTTCGTTAGTAGGAAAAGCCCAAACCTTTACTGCAGCCTTACCTTTCGAACAATATTCTAGCTACGATCAAGTAAAAGATTGTCTTTTGAAATCGTATGACCTTCTACCTATAAGTTACTTAAAGATGTATAGAACTTTTAAAGAAACATCCTCAACAATCTTGGGTAGACTTTGCCAGAGAAAAGCTCTCTGCTTTTGAGCGCTGGCGTAGGACAGCGGGAGCTTCCTCCGTAGAATCTCTTTCTCAGTTAATGTTACACGAAGATCTTTTTAAGTATTTCCCTGAAAAAATTAATACGTACCTGTTGACTCATCCTTCCAAGGATCTAATAGATACTGCGGCCCAGGCAGATAATTTTGAAATTTCCCATTTAATGGCAGTTGAAACCGGCATGAATCAGGAGAGGAGACCCACATCACAAAATTTTAGTTCAAAATTGTCTTCTAGGAAGGTGCCTGTGAAAGATTATGTGAAGGTCCCTGTAACGGGAAAGAAACAAACTGCTAACGGGTCCTTGTCCAGACAATACCAAAGGGAACAAATCCCTCGTTGTGCCTTTTGTAATAGGTTAGGTCATAGACAGTTCCAGTGTTGGCTAAAACAGCGAGATGATAAATTCTCGCAGAGAGTAAAATATCCCACTCAGGTAAAAAGTCCCTCTTATAAAGATTTATGTGGAACTTCCAGAATATATTGGCTGGATTAACGTAGGAGTTTCGGATAAGCCTTTTCCAATTTCGGGTGTAGATTTATTAATCGGGAATGAAATTGATCAATTAGGAATACCCAAAGAACCCCTAGTGATGGACAATCCCTGCAATATAAATTATGCTTTGGAAGCATCTGAGACTGGATTAGATTTATTTCCCCTTAATGTGATCACAAGGGCCATGGCTAAACACCCCAAACAGGTGTTAGACCCAGAGCTTTCAGAAGAAGCGGGAGATTTAGGTTTGAACTTTCTATTTAGTGAAACAGTTCAAGCGGGAACCTCAGACTTGAATAAAAGTGTTCTACCGCTCTCTTCGGATCTAGTAAATAAGTGTAGTAAAGAGGAATTTATTAAAGCTATAAAAAACGATATAGATCTAATAAATAGTACTAAAGCTAAGCCTTTCTTTTATGACGAAGAAGGATTTCCCTGGAAAAGAGGAAATGATAAGAATTCTACTCCTGGAAGAAATTTGTTAGTAATTCCTTCCTCCTTGCGCATCTTAGTATTTGAATTTGCGCACCATAACCCTTTCGGGGGACATTTAGGAATTCGTAAGACCGAGAAGAAAATTCGGAAATATTTTTATTGGCCCCGGATGAAAATATATATTGCTGATCAAGTACAGAAATGCCATGTTTGTCAATTGATAGGCAAAACAGCCCACAATCCGGCAAAAGCTCCTCTAGTTCCTATAAAAACTCCTGAGGAACCTTTTGACAGATTAGTTATAGATTGTGTGGGACCTTTGCCCCGCACAAAAAGGGGAAATCAGTACATCTTTACTATTATGGATATGGCCACCAGGTATCCCGAGGCCATTCCAATGTCGAAAATTAACGCTAGAAACATAGTACGCGCCTTGATATGTACGTTTCTTTGCACAAGTAGGCATCCCCCATAAGATTCAATCGGATCAAGGCTCAAATTTCACATCGAAGGTTTTTAAAGAAGCTATGTCAAGATTCGGAGTAAAACAGATACTATCCACAACCTATCATCCCCAATCTCAAGGCGTATTAGAAAGGTTTCATCAAACCCTTAAAACTACTCTACGAGCGTATTGTGAACAATATTCAAGAGACTGGGATGAAGGTTTACCCTTCCTTCTCTTTGCCCTAAGAGAAGCCGAACAAGATAGTACGAAACACTCTCCCTTTGAGATGATTTTCGGCCACCAAGTGCGGGGACCTCTAGCTATATTAAGAGATTCGTGGATAGGTAAGAAAGAACCTCTTTCTCCATTAGACCCTCCGTTATTGAGGGAACACCTAGTACAATTGAAAAACTTGGCTGCAGTGAGCCTGACCCAAGCTCAAGCAAAAATGAAAAAAATTGTATGATCAAAGGTCAAAACTTCGCTCCTTTCAACCCCAGGATTTAGTTTTAGTAAAAAACTTAGTTCCTGGACATTCTTTAAATCCCCGTTATTTAGGACCTTACGAGATAATACGTAAGCTAAACGAGGTAAATTATCTAGTGCGTGAACCAGGACGTAGAAAGAAAATTAAGTGTTATCACATAAATAATTTAAAAAAGTACGAAGTTAACTCTCTTCCTACTGCTATCACTGCTACTCAACCTCCAGCCTCTGAACTACCCTCTTCCTACTGCTATCACTGCTACTCAACCTCCAGCCTCTGAACTACCCTCTTCCTACTGCTATCACTGCTACTCAACCTCCAGCCTCTGAACTACCCTCTTCCTACTGCTATCACTGCTACTCGACCTCCAGCCTCTGAACTACCCTCTTCCTACTGCTATCACTGCTACTCAACCTCCAGCCTCTGAACTACCCTCTTCCTACTGCTATCACTGCTACTCAACCTCCAGCCTCTGAACTACCCTCTTCCTACTGCTATCACTGCTACTCGACCTCCAGCCTCTGAACTACCCTCTTCCTACTGCTATCACTGCTACTCAACCTCCAGCCTCTGAACTTATAAATAATACAGCAGGAGACTTAAGAGAATTTAGGATCAATAATTCAGAAATCTTAAAACGGTTGGATAATTTTCTAGATGTTCTTCCCTCTGTTCATAAATCACAAATAAAAGATTTGATCTTTAAATACAAATCTATATTCTCTGATGTGCCTAAATCTTGTAAGTTGGGCTTCCATGATATCGAACTATTGCAGGATCTTCCCATAAAGCAATCCCCATATAGGGTCTCTCCTGCTAAACAAGAGTTAATTCAACAAGAAATAGCCACCTTATTAAAATACAATTTGATAGAACCAAGTTGGACGCCTTGGGCGTCCCTGTTTATTAGTCCCCAAGCCGGATGGTACAGTGAGGTTGTGTACAGATTATCGTAAGGTCAATGCTATCACAAAGCCGGATGGTTTCCCATTACCCTGAATTGATGACCTTATTGATACTGTGGCAGGCGCCACCTTTGTAACCAGATTAGATTTACTAAGAGGGTATTACCAAGTTCCATTAACCCCTAGGGCTCAAGAGATTTCAGGCTTTGTGGTTAAAAATGGTTTATATACATATAAAGTTATGCCTTTCGGCTTATGTAACGCTGCATCTACGTTCCAAAGAATTATGAATATTTTAGTCCAACCTTTAGAAGGTGTGGAGGCATACTTGGATGATCTGGTGGTTTACAGTCCAGATTGGAAATCCCATTTGGAAAGGTTGGAAGAACTATTAAAAGCCTTACAAAAGTATAACTTCACAGTAAATTTGCAAAAATGCGACTTTGGTAAGGCCCAGATTAAATACCTGGGGTTTGAGATTGGGCAAGGACAAGTCGCCCCAGTCGAATTAAAAGTCAAAGCCATTTTAAACTTTCCTCAGCCCCAAAAAAACAAAGGTTTTTAGGGATGGCTACTTATTATCGAAGATTCTGCCCAAACTTCGCACAAGTAGCCTCTCCTCTCACTAAACTAACAAGTCCTAAACATAAGTTCAACTGGGATGACACCTGTAATTTAGCCTTCCATCGCCTAAAACGTTTTCTTTCCTCAGCTCCGATATTACGAAGTCCTGATTTCAACATTCCTTTTACTCTACACGTGGATGCCAGCGACGCCGCCATTGTTACTACAACCTTCGCAACAAGGGGATATTCTGCATCCAGTATGTTATTATTCGTATAAATTAAAGGAATATCAAAGATCTTATTCTACTGTAGAAAAAGAAGCCCTAGCATTAGTCGTTTCTTTGGAGCATTTTGACGTATATCTTGGTTATTCTCCTCATGTGGTGAACATTTTTTTCTGATCATAACCCACTTACTTTTATAAACTCGATGAAATCCAAAAATATTAGAATTTTAAGGTGGGCTTTAAGGATCCAACCCTACGGAATTTCTATTTCTCATATAAAAGGATCCAGTAATATAATAGCAGATGCATTGTCTCGCTCTTAATGGCTTCTCTAACGGTATAATTTCTTCACAGAATAGAAGCTTATCTGATTCTGATCTAGGAAGTGGGCTGATAAGACTCTCGGAGAAAGATACGTCTTCTCCCTCACCCTGAGACATTCCTTCTATCAATGAGTCATTCCACGCTCATACGCCTGAAACGTCGAAATATTATCTTGTGGGCCGGGGTGTTACGCCTCTACTTCTTTTTCTGTCTGGTTTACCCATTTTCTTTAATAGTACATTGCGTTCATTTCCTTTAATAGCTAAATTGGAAATGAATGTCCTTGTATTATTAACCTTTGTTTGTATATTTATATTGTGGCCACATTTTGTAAATACTTCTATGTTACTTTAGGTTACCAGGCTGAGTATCAGTGAATTTTATAGTTAAGAGTAACAACTCTGTACGGTGGTTTGACACCCCCCCTTCTCCCCTTCTGTGTTGTAAGTCACGTGACCTAACCAACCTCCACGGTCACTACAGAGGTAGGCAGTTGCAGTCACCAGCCACTGGCTCTACACACCTGCTCGGGTCTTGTAAACTTGCGGGCTGTTCGCCTTTCTTTAGCCCGGTTTATTCTGTTATTGCCAAAAGCTAGACATCACTCTGTAATCCTTTAAGACATTATCTACGCCCTAGCCGTAGAACTATCAATAGAAATGTATTATGTCGGTTATAAGCTAATACAATAATTCATTAAAGAAGGTTTTAAATGATTATTATTATTATCCATCAAACTATCTAAATTGTTATGTTCCAAATTAAAAAGGAAATTGAAGTTGTTTAAAGACTTGGAAGTGTAACAGTTATAGGAACATCATGGTTGCGTTATTGTTGGGGAGGGGGGGGTGAGGGACCAACATGAGTATGTGTGAGGTATGGTTTTATTAGGGTTGCAGGGGTGTAAGGGGAAATGAGGATGGTTTGTTGTTGATGCTTTAGGTTTCGGGTGCTCTGCTTTCAATAATATAAAAAAAATTGTTTTTGTTAATCAGTAGTTAGTGAGGTTGGCGAAAAAGGGTTGTTGGGGGAAAGGGGGGTGTTGGGAGCATAAGGGGAAGCTTGCCTGTTTTCTAACTGTCGGCGTCATCATAATCTCTTAGGGGTTTGTGAGTCAAAGCAAACCTTTGTTGACTAAATTAAAGGAAAAAATAATATATATATTGGAAGATCTCTATTAGAGATGCCGCCTGTGTGAGTGAGATCCGTGTGTTGGTGTATGGACATTGCGTCACTTATGGCAGGTATTTGGATGTATGTTGGGTGCGTGTGTGTGGGTGGAGAAAATATTATTTTCCTTTGTGTTAACTTTTTCAGCTACCACCGGGGTAATTTTTGTGTTTTGTCTGTGTCAAACACAGGGAATGTCATATGGTTCAAGCATGACATGGTGGTGGTAAACCTTGAAATGTATGGGTATGGGGAGGTTTAATTTGATATGCACCAGGTTCTAGGAGCACTGTTGTGGTATACAGCAGTAGGTTAGGTAAGGCTCCAGACTTTTGAAGAGTTAGGTTTTTGATCTTAAGTGATCGTTGAATGTAATATAGTGGTGTCTTACATTGTAATGACAGTTAAGTTTGATTAATATTAGTAATGTGTGTGTAGGGTGTTGGGATTTTGTTCGAGGTGTTGTTAGGTCAAAGAAAAAATTTGTTTTGTATATAATATGGATGAGGTTTTACAGCTGTATTGAGATATGTTAAAAAAAAAAAAAAAAAAAAAGGGGGAGTTAGAATAGTACACAATTACAAGTTTAATAAGATGTTGTTTGTGACTTGAATTATGACTTACGTCTGACTCGAAAGGGTATTTCATTAAAAAAGAAAAAAAAAAAAAGGGAATGGAAGTGGGTATACAAGTGTACATGGTAGTGATGTAATGGTTTCATGTTATTTGGTGTATTACAGTGATACCAGGTCTTCGGACTGTTTGAGTAAGACTTTTGCAGAGACAGTATTGTTCATATGTGTTTATGGAATGTAATATGATTTTTAATTTTATTAAGGCAGTTGTGGTGTTTAATTTTTGTGACATGTTTGAGCAGGGAGATGGGTATTGAGGTGTGGTTAGGTAAAGGCAGTTTTTGTTTTGTGTATAGTTTTGCTGCAGTTTGTAGTTGTATTCTGATATTTTCCAGTAAAGATAAGACAACCTAGTAAATAGGTTAATATGAAGGAGATTGATTATATTTGTGTTTCGTTTTCTGGTAGGGTGAGGAGCTTATGTATATGTTTCAATATGCGATTTTGTCATGACATGTATTGTATGTACTGTTTTAAATAAAATATAAAAAAAAAATGAAGAGCAGGGGTGCCACTAGCACGTTGAGGGACAACACAATAAGTGTGAGGGGCCCAAGATTGTTCAACTGCCTCCCAGCGTACATCAGGGGGATTACCAACAAGCCCCTGGCTGTCTTCAAGCAGGCACTGGACAGGCACCTCAAGTCGGTACCTGATCAGCCGGGCTGTGGTTCGTACGTTGGACTGCGTGCGGCCAGCAGTAACAGCCTGGTTGATCAGGCTCTGGTCCAACAGGAGGCCTGGTCACAGACCGGGCCGCGGGGGCGTTGACCCCTGCAATTCTCTCCAGGTAGACTCCAGGTATGAGCCAGTGTAAATGTTCAGGTGAGGTGAGGATGGGGGAGGATGGGGGGAAGGGGAGGAGAGGGGGGAACAAGCAAGCTTATCACCGCCTTACCCTCTTGAAGGGATGGTGCTCTTGAAGGGATGGTGCTCTTGAAGGGATGGTGCTCTTGAAGGGATGGTGCTCTTGAAGGGATGGTGCTCTTGAAGGGATGGTGCTCTTGAAGGGATGGTGCTCTTGAAGGATGGTGCTCTTGAAGGGAGTGCTGAGATGGTGCTCTTGAAGGGATGGTGCTCTTGAAGGGATGGTGCTCTTGAAGGGATGGTGCTCTTGAAGGGATGGTGCTCTTGAAGGGATGGTGCTCTTGAAGGGATGGTGCTCTTGAAGGGATGGTGCTCTTGAAGGGATGGTGCTCTTGAAGGGATGGTGCTCTTGAAGGGATGGTGCTCTTGAAGGGATGGGGCTCGAAGTGACAGCAAGCAAGTTTTCCTCTCAGCTCTGGTCAAGAAATACTCAGGATAACCCAAAAACAGCTTGGGAATCAGTGTTCAGAGCAGGAGCGCAGACGACGACCTCTCTCGACGGCGGCAGCGTGAAGACTCCCATCGAATCAATAAATCGAATCTGAATAAAATCGAATCATGAATCTATGCCAGCATTCAATTTCCCAGCAAGTCCTCTTTCAGGGAGAGCAGAGACCAAGTAGCGGACAGCGAACAGGCGGGGCCAGGAGCTGAGTCTCGACCCCTGCAACCACAATTAGGTGAGTATACACGTGGCAATGTTTTAGTTACAGGGAGCAAAGTCAGGATATTTTTCCAGAATGGTCTGTAATATAGCACTGTGGAGTCGGGTGTAAAGTGGATGTCGATGTATGCATAGTAGAGGTAGTCGGTGATTGGTTCGTGGCAATATCAGATGAAGGCTTCTCATTGGTGGGGACTGGCTGTGTCTTGACTGGCAGGGAGGCAGCTGATTGGTTCTCGGTAGTGGTGGTGGTGCGAGGTGGAGGTGAACGCTTATTGGTGGAGGCTGTAGTAGAGCAAGTGTCATCTTCAATCAGCAATTTTTGCAAGTCATCTGGTGCAGCAAAACTGACGACTTTTGGAATTATCTTTAAAATCTCAGTTGAAGGAGGACTAGCTGGTGGTGGTGGTGGTACTGGTGGTGGTGGAGGCTGCTGAGTCGCTTGCAGGATCTTGGTGGTTGTAGACTGGATTATTATTATTATAATCAAATAGAAGCGCTAAACCACAGGGGTTATACAGAGTTGTAGACTGGAGTTTGGTTATTGCCGCATAAGTTGGAGAGTTGCCTGGTGTTTTCTTAAGGTCTTCCTTTAATTTCTTGGAAAGGATCTCCTTACGAACAGGATATTTGGCTGCCAGAGTATGATGATCACTTTTACAGTTGATGCAGGTAGCAGCAGTAGTGGAGGTGCAGGTAGCAGCAGTAGTGGAGGTGCAGGTAGCAGCAGTAGTGGAGGTGCAGCAACGAAAGTCGTGACCTTCAGACCCACAGGTGGAACATATTTTCTTGTTCTTCACATGACATTCGTTGGTAGAGTGACCATAAGAGAAGCATGTCCAGCAAGGTGAAATTTGTTTGAATCGTTCAGGTTCAAGCTGACTGGTGTTGATGTAGTAGTATGAGACAGCTAGACCATCAGAGAGAGCTCTGGCAGCCTTGTTCACGTGTATAAACGTGAATTTTAGAATTGATGAAGCATTGGGGATCTTGATTACACCTAATTCAGCCCAATCGTTCAGATCTTCAATTGATTGCTTGATTTTGTCGGTAGTCATGGAGGTGAGGAGTTTGTCAAGTCGCTTCATAAACACCGACCGTTTTGCTCTCATAAATGGTGATGTTGAGAGAGCAAAGCCTTGATCATCAAGTGTTTTGATAGCAGGTAGTGAAAGGACTTTTTCTGCTTCCTCATCATTGATGAATGTGACAAGGAAGGCTTCGTGAAGAGTTGTAATACCCGAGAATTTTAACTGCAAACTGCTTTTAAGGGCAGTTGCAAGGGCAAGATTGAAAGTATCAGTGGTTGAAGAGTCCTTAGCCTTGATCTTTACTCGGTGAACCATCGTGGATCAGGTAAAGGTTCTATTCTATTCTATTCTATATGATCTGCCGGTATGGATCCCGGCCCGGGTCTCTTCCAATTTGGCGACCCGGCATCGGCTCCCCTGTAGGGGAGTGTTATGTATCGACGTTAAAGGTACATGTGTGGTATTCCTTTGGTGGGAAGAGGGGTCCTCTCCGAATCTATGGACAAACGAAGTCCCAAAAGGTAGTTGCTCCAATGGTAGTTGGTGCAGGGTGCAACGGAGGCCCTCAGCAGGCCTTCATAGTGACGTCAGCGGGTGGGGGGGGGGCGGGTGACGTGCAATGACTGGGAGTAAGGTCTCCAAATCTTTGACAGCCAAGTAGACCAGATGTGCCGCCTCATCTTTCCGAGCCTGCCCCACCGGGGTCATCAGGAAGTGTCTGCGGCGAAGGGGCAATGTAGCTGGGCAGTCTAACAGGTAGTGCACCAGGGGTGTCGAAACCATCCTGTCACAGTGGGCACAGAGCTCCTCTCTTGCTTGTTCAATGATCTGTGCAGTGATGGGATACCCTAAGCGCAGGCGGTGGATAGCCATCTGCAGTCTGCAGTTCCCTGGGCTGCTTCCGCATGGTTGGAGGGGGTGCCCTGTGAGTCGCCCTGTCATACCAGCGGCGTCTCCGGGAATCCCCAGGGTCAGGAAGTGGGCGCCTGGCCGCACTGGTAGCCCATATCATAATCTGGCTGAGGCTGATGGAGAGTGCACCACGTGGCTCTGCCTCGAGCGTTGCGGCCTTAGCAGCCTCATCTGCTGCATCATTGCCTGGGATACCCACATGGCTCGGGATCCAGTTGATGGTGGCTCTGCGACCCTGGGCCATGAGCGTCTGCAGGTCGCCCCGAATGGACGTGAGTAAGTGTATGTTGTCCCTTGGCTCTTTGTTCAGAATTGCCTGGATTGCTGACTTGGAATCAACATGGATGACGGGAGGATGCTGATGGTCTACAATCGCATGCTGCAGAGCTCGTTGAACTGTATATAGTTCAGCCTGGAGTATGGTGCAATGGTCTGGGAGGCGCCATCCTGCTGTCAGATTGCTGTGGAACATCCCAGCAGCTGTGCGGCCCGCCTCTGGGTCTCTGGAGCCATCAGTGTAATATGGCACACACCCAGGGCTTTCCAAACCTGTAATGCTAGCTGAAGCAAGTTGTTGCAGAATGTGCTGGGGACAATGCCTCTTGCTGCCTGGTAGGGCTGTCCAGTGCACTGCCAACAGCTCTGGCTCCCAAGGGGGCGGCACCGTGTAGTTCGCTGCAGGTCTGTCGCAGCCTCCATCCTGGAGCAGATGCCACAAGGAGCTTCCTTGTGGCATCTGCAACTGACCACAACCACCGGCGGCCGCAGTGCATTGGTATAACATGTCCCTGGTGGACCCGTATATTCCTCATTAGTTTGTCAGCTCCCTGGAGGCGGAGGTACTTTGCTATTCTCTTGGCAGCTACAAGTTGGATCCTGTCCTCAGGGGGCTGCAGCTGCGCCTTGAACTTCAGAGCCACCGCATTGGCCCACCTAGGCGCCCCCAGCATGGCCCGTACAGCTGTGTTTTGGACCACACAGAGACACTTGATGTTCGTGGGCCTGGCGTGAACCAGAGCAAGCGCCCCGTAGTCGATAAGCGAGCGTACGGCCTGTATGTAGAACTACCTCATGACCTCAAGGCTGGCCCCGACCTTAGGGTTGGCCATGGCACTCATTGCCCGGACCCTCTGCAGAGCTCTCTCTTTGATGTGGCATGCATGTTTCTGGAAGGTGAGGCATTTATCAATGTAGATGCCAAGGTACCTATAGCTGTGAATCCATTCCAGGTTGATGCCCAGGATCCGCAGCCTCTCATTGGGTTCCCTAGTGTGAAGGATCATAGATTTGGATTTTGCTGTAGATATCTTGAGCCCCAGGCGACGGCAAGTGTCCTCCTGGGCTCGCTGCAACAGCAAGCTCACAAGCTGGTACATCAGTACATTGAACAGGGCGGGACTAAGCACCCCGCCCTGTGGAGTGCCATTTTTGAGGGTCTTGAGAGAAGAGGTATGTCCCTGGAAACGGACCCTGGCGTGCCTGTCCTGGAGATAGGATCGAAGCCATGCAAGCAGCCTGCCCTTAACTCCTCTGCGGGCCAAGAGTGCAAGGACGGCAGGTGCACTGGCGAGCTCGAAAGCTTTCTCAAGGTCGAGGAAGACAACAATGTGAGCTTGGGCGTCTGACCCAATGCTGGCCAGTAGGGTTGTAAGGCTTTCAAAGGTGCCCACTCCTCTGGTGAACCCATAGAGGTGTCTATGAGGAGGGCCAAGCTTCCACCTCAGTCGCTCCAGCACCATCCTCTCAGACACCTTGGAGATGCAACTGGTGAGGGAGATGGGTCTCACACTGCCAGGATCCCGGGTTTAGGAATTGGTATGATGTCAGCCTCCTTCCATACAGCAGGGAGTCTGCCGGCTCTCAAGTCCGGTTGATGACCCCAGGACAGCTTCGTGACCAGATTGGCCAGACCGAGTGATCATGCCATAGGTAACACCATCATGCCCAGGCGCAGTGTCCCGATGAGATGTGAAGGCTGCCTGGAGCTCCTGGTCAGTGAAGTCTTCGTCGGTGGAATCCTTTGCCTGGCACGCTGCTTGGATCGCCCCCACCCTTCTAGGAAGGAGAGTGTCCTGTAGGTCCTGGAGATCCTGAGGCAGTTGAGCCATAGCCGCTCTGGAGGTGAAGAGTTCCACCAGTCGCTCAGCCTCTGCTGCAGGATCTGGGTGTGCTCGAGCCACACTGCGACACTGCCCAGTGACCATTCGTAGCTTGGTCCATATCTCAGGTAAGGTGGTGGAGTAGCTGAGGGAGGCACACCACTCAAACCATTTAGCCTGCCGGACCCTGTGCGAGACATGGCGCGCATGCCGCACCACTTCCCTTAGCAGATGTATGGACTCGGCCGTGGGATAGCGCCTGTGCATCTTGCGGACGACATTGATGCGGTGGTTCTGTTTCTTGATTACCTCATTGTACAACCACCAGTCACGCTTGTATGACCCTCCGCTAATAATCCTAGGTACGGCTGCCTCAGCTGCCAACGTGAAGGCTGCCTGTAGGTTCCGAGCCGCCTCATCTGGATCATCTGGTAGAGTAGTCTCCGCCCACCAGCGCTCGATGACCGCTCGGAAGCACGGCCAGTCGGCCTTCTTGAGGGGCATCCTGCAGTCTGAGCGAGCTGAGAAAAAAAAAATCGAAAAAATACGAAAATTGAATTTTTTCTTACCAAAAAATAGCTCATCTTTCTGGCATCACCCTCGTATAAGTCTCATCATTATATGATGTTTCTACAATGAATTATAGTAATTTGTAACAGGTATGGTGTCGGCGTCTGTCATGGCATGCGCGCTGACGCGGCAAAAAAAAAAAAAAAATATTCCGTTTTTTGTTAATTTTCTATCAATTTCTTATATTTTTATGTCTAATATAATACAAATTCACCATTTGATATCATAGCAGAGTGGGCGGGGCTAATATGGCCTTAGAACCAATCAGGAGCCTTCTCAGATAAGAAGTGCTGACAGGCCATAAATTATGATGTAACGGCCAAGACACACCAGCCAACAAATTGTTCTTTTCTTACGCTAATATCAATAATAATGTTTATTTACTTGCTACAATTGATCTATTATAACATAAGGCGACATATTAATAGCATAAAAACATGAAAAACACACCAGGATAAATATTATGTTGCATAATATGACGGTCTATGGCCAGGTAGTGGAAGGGTCGCCACCGACCATAAGGGTCATTTTTGCCTTTCCTCATCGCTATTATGAAAGAAAACGGATCTAGTGATGGTAAACTGTAGTAGACACTCGTAAATGATGAAAAAAGTGGATAAAACAACCATTTTTTCGGGATTTTGTTTTTGTTTTTTTGTTTTTTCCGAGTAATCGGGCTGCCGCGCGCTTCGGCCATTATCTCGGAAGTAAGTTATTTACCTATTTAGCAAAACTGAGTCATTATTTATGACAGAATTGACGTTATTTCCACAACAAACATAGAATAATGATTGCTTTACAAGATAGCATGTACTTTTTTGAAGTATCCTAAATATTTTCAGATTTGTGTGGGAATAAAAGTCCGATATTTTGCTAAATGTCAAGAAACCTACAAACTGTATTTTTTTTTAGAATGAATATAAGCTTTATTACAGAATTGGAACATGCTACACGATGGACGTAGAAGTGTTCTATCCATAGAAAATGTAAACACCGTTCTCCCACATACCACTTAGGCTTGAAATTCCCATTAAGTGGAATTTTTAGGAATTTTCAGTAAATCTTGCGTGGTTCATTTATTTTTCGGCCGATTTTATTGAGACTTACATTAAAACATAGCTCATATAAGCTGCTAATAGTACACCAAAAATGAGCGCAATCGGTAAACAAATAAAAAAATCGAGTTCAAATCGTTAGGTGGCCCCTTGAGATTCCATCTGGGGGTATGCGTGGGAGGTGGGTGCCACCGAACCATCAGTGTAGTGACTACTGCAAAGTGATCACTGGTTAGACGGGGGTGGACCTCCCAACTTGCACTTGAGAGCAGCCGTCTGGAGATGAGTGTGATGTCCAGACGGCCACCATAGTGATGGGTTGGCTCCCCATTGTTGAGGAGGGCGATCTCAGGTACATCCTCCAGCACAGTCGCAAGATGCCTCCCTGCCGCGTTGATGGGGAAGACAGAATTAAGTATTGGGTGATGAGCATTGACATCCCCAGCCACAATAAGACCCTCCAGGGGGGGGCGAGTGCACCCACCTCTGAAATGTCAAGGGTGGACCTAGGGCTTCTGTATATGTTGTATATCACGAGAGGTCCATCCGGAAGGTGTAAGGTGACGGCCTGTACCTCCATGCCCTCCCCGCAGTCGATGGGGTCAGTAGAGATAGAGTGAGGGATAGTATTCCTGACGTAGACTGCTGTTCCCCTGCCAATGCCTTCCAGGCGCTGAAGGTAAGCCGAGAATCCCGGGATACGTGGCGGTGATTGATGTGGTGGTTCGGTAAGTGTCTCCTGGAGCAGGAAGACATCGATCTCATCTTGTACTGCAGCTTCAATCACTAAGTGCAGTTTCCGCCACAGCCCACAAATGTTCCACTGAAGGTTCTTCAAGGGGAGTAGAGGGGACCCTCTGATTCCATCTCTGCCTGGGACATGTTGTCCTCCGTTGTTGGTGACCCCGGGGTCTCCTCCATCACGGACTGAAAGGACTCTTGGATGATCGCTTGAAGTTCCATTGAGTCCTTCCTGTCCAGGAGGACAACGCCTAGCATCCACGACAGGAGCTGTCTGCAGGCGCCCCTGTCCTCCGCCGACGGCAGCAGGCGAGTGAGGAGCTCTGAGATGACCCCAACGGTTTTCTTCAGACGAGTGGGAAATGAATCTACCATTACCTCTGTAGGCGTTGGGTCGGACGACTCTTGGTGCTGGTCCTGAGCCAGCGGGTAAGTTTGGGTGGCTGTCGACACTGCAGCTGCATAAGCTGGGTGCACCCTGGGTCCGGCCGGAGTGGCCGTGGACGTCCGGGTCTCCTGGCGGGGAGCCGCTGCTTGACTCTGGACGTTCGCAGGAGAGGCCTGCCCTCGGGAAGAGGCATGCTGGTGAGATGGAATGGATAGACTGTGCCCAGCAGTGGCCTGCTGGGCAGTTTTCCTGGCCTGTTGCCGCTTTTCCCAGTGACTCTGTCTTCTTGGCCACCTTGCTGGCTGGCCCTGCTGTTAGCCGTGCAGCTGCAAGCCATTGACTGCCCCCTGATGTCTCTGCTGGGAGCCCAGTACCGGGAACTCGCAGGTATCGCCCATCTGTGGCAACCTTGGTGTTGTGGTTGGAGCCCATGCTGACTGCTGTTGGGCAGTTCTGAGGTTGGGCGTTGCCGCGGGTGCCAAGCCGCTCCGGTGACGCACTCGCTGCCAGTGCTGCACCATCACAGGACAGCTCTGGTTCCAGGCATGGTGCCTCTTTGAGCAGTTGGCACACTTGGGCTCCGGCCGAGAGGTCTTGCTGGTCGGTTGTTTGAGGAGTGCAATGCAGTCCTTTGAGTCGTGTGCCTTGCTGCACACTCCACACATCTTCCCTCGCTGGCAGGTGGCTGCAATATGATTGCACCCCTGACAGTTGAAGCACTGCAGTTGGCCTGTCAGGTACGGCTGGGTCTTGAACCTTCCCCAGACCCCAAGGTCTAGGTGCGTGGGGAGTGGGCCTTTGTGGTGTATCAGCACCTGTCGGGTGGGCACCTTGTTCACCTTGGCAGTGAGTCGCTGCCATTGGGGTCAATGGAAGGGGCACAGGGACGTGTAAGAGCACCCTTGTACACCTTCTCCCAAGCAATCAGTTCCACCATGCTGGGATGCGTCACAACCAGCCCCTTTATTACCTCGTATGAGTCCTCGTCCCGAGGAACGACCAAAATCTCGTTCCTGAGAGTGAACTCGAAGCGGAGCTGGAGGTGGGGGATGCCCTCCAGATACCTCACAAACCCGTAATCGGGAACCCTGAGCCCCGTCCACACGGGGCTCAGGGCTGTGAGGCTCAGGTCCCCGGAAGGAGCCCTTAGCCACCCTCACGTGGCTCACGGCTCTGACGCACTTAACACTGTTCACGAGAAACGACATTAATCTGTGCGTAAACTAACACGAACATATAATCCCAAGCGAAAACATATCCCACGAAGAACAATAACGGCGTAAATCTGTGCCTAAACTAACACAGATGTCTCCTCTGCTATGTTCTATAAATATATCGAAGAATTCCCAACCTCATTCATTCCCACTCGATCGATATCTTCCTTGTTGTTCTTGTCTGTATACTTTGTACATGTACTTGTAGTAAATAAAGATATGTACTATTAGTACGAATATGCATATTATTAAATGATTTACATAGTACGTATGTCTATTATAATATCTCTATATGGCTAACTATAATATTTTTTTTAATAATTATCATAAAAGAGACAGTCCTCGGTGACAATCTGGGTTATTGGGTTATCCTTTGCTATATTAGGTTATCCTGAGTTATGATGGGTTATACTAGGTTATCCTGGGTTATGATGGGTTATCCTGGGTTATGATGAGTTATACTGGGTTATCCTGGGTTATAATGGGTTATACTGGGTTATCCTGGGTTATGATGGGTTATCCTGGGTTATGATGCGTTATACTGGGTTATCCTGGGTTATGATGGGTTATACTGGGTTATCCTGGGTTATGATGGGTTATACTGGGTTATCCTGAGTTATGATGGGTTATACTGGGCTATCCTGGGTTATGATGGGTTATACTGGGTTATCCTGGGTTATGATGGATTATACTGGGTTATCCTGGGTTAGTTATCCTGCCACGTGTCAATGATCAACAATATCTGCTGGTGTCTTACATAGACCCGGGCCGCCGGATGTATCGGCGAACCTACAACAGGTGTCTTACATCTCAGTGTTTAATAGTATAGTTTACCTTGAAAGATCCAGCAAATTAACAAAACTGAAAGATTAGAGCAAATATATTATTTCTTTTTTTTTTTTTTACATAAATATATATTTGTTTTTTTTTTAAGTGAAATACGAGATTTTAGTTTCTAAACAAAATTTAGAAAGCAAATGTATTTCTATTTTTATTATTAAAAACACTTATATAAACGCTTCGTAACGTGAATTTCATAAAATATAATTATTTTATTAAAAACCAGTTTACTACGTCGTTTATATCATAGTAATATTTTTCTATATACATTTTCTTGGGACTGAAAAGTTCCTATAGTCTCATGTCAGCTACATTAGTTATCATGAGATGGACCAGTAGGTCTGTGGTAGTGCTCCTTCTTTATTATGTTCTTATATGTAGTGAGACATAGAAACTTCAATTGTACATTTAGTGAGACATAGAAGCTTTCATCGATGTAGTGAGACATGGAAAAATAAACATAAGCAGTATAATGTGATCCTTCATTGACAACGTTTCGCCCACACAGTGGTCTTTATCAAGTCACAAACAGTATGTGACTAGATAAAGACCACTGTGTGGGTGAAACGTTGCCAGTAAAGGATCATATTATACTGCTTATGTGTTTATTTTTCCAATGTGTGGGTATTTTATACCATTTATTTCCATGTAGTGAGACAGAACTTCTTAGTGTAAATACGTACACTGAGACAAGTATCGCGCAATATATGCTTATACATACATGCCTGTATGTGTATACATGATGATCCATACAATGTACACATATACTATACATAATTATAAGCATATATACTATGAATGTTTAAGTTGAAGACCAATACTGTCACTAACACTGTCACCAACACTGTCACCAACACTGTCGCCAACACTGCCATGACAATATCACTAACACCGTCAGACTGTCACAACACTCGCTGACACCAACACTGTTACCAAGACTGTCGCCAACACAGTCACTAACAATATCACCAACACTAACCAACAATGTCACTGACTCCGTCATGACACTGCCACTAACACTGTCAGACTGTCACCAACACTGTCGCCAACACTCACTAACACTGTCACCAGCACTTAACCTAGCACTGTCACTAACATTGTCACCAACACTGTCACTAACATTGTCACCAACATTGTCACTAACACTGTCACTGACACTAACATTGTCACCAACACTGTCACCAACACTGTCATTAACAGTCACTAACATTGTCACCAACACTGTCACTAACACTGTCACTAACATTGTCACCAACACTGTCACCAACACTGGCTGAGTTTAGACGTAAACATGGTGCTGGCACCATACAGAGAGCCTGGCAACACTACAAGATGAAGATGTTGAAGAAGACACAGAGGAAGAAGCAAAAGCAAAGACCAAGAGACTCCAAGGATAACAAGAAGTGACCTCTCTCTCTTTCTCCCCCCCCCCCACCCAGTGTTTAACAAGATTACTTCCTATATTTACAAGCTAAGAGCTGTTACCGACATCATTTCATTTGAAAGCCTTATTTTTTTTTTTGTTAAGAGATATTAAAATAGGGAACAGAACGAAGTTAGAGCCATCGTTGGGCCAGCTGTGGGCCATCTGTTGTCCAGCAATTTCATTTGATCAATTGACTATTTCGTTGATGTCATTATGTTTTCTGAACATTTTCAAGACTCGAGTCATCGTAGTAATAAATGATCTCAGATGAAGCTATGTTCTGGAGAAGGTTACAGTGAGTGTGAAGTTGCTGCTTGTTGCCCGTCTTGTGGTGTAGAAGCTGACTTCTCACTGTCCGTATAGACTCACTTTTCGTTGCCTAGGAGTGGTGCCAAGTGTGTTACTTTGACAATATTGACCTAGTACATAACAGTAAGACCACCTATCTCTCTTCTGTGTTGGAGGGTCTACATAAATGACATGTTTATCAAGGCAGGGTCTAGGCGAGAGATGACCCGTCTTGCTCTGTTCTCTTTTCTGTGAAGTAGAGATGAGACGGAGGGCAGACAGTTCAAGATAGTGGAGCTTACTCAGGATGTGACCTAGTTGTGCCTCGTACAGAATCTTGCAGTCTCTACTGTCGAGCATATGAGATAAGTCGAAGTGCTGTAAGCGTGCTGGCAGCCTTTTTTGCAAAGTTTGCAACATGGTTTTCATAGTTTTAGGTGAAATTTCACCCTAGGATATCAACTTCATCCTCGGACTAACACTCTTATCCATTCTTACCTCTGCTCCAGCATTACCATCATGGTATGAGACACACCAGATGAAATAACTGTCCAGAACACTGTTGAGCAGCAAACCTTCCAACATTTGCAGGACAGTTGTCAGAATATATTACATGGGATTCTGGGATCTGAGAAATTTCTTAAAGTAGATATTCCATAACAATGGCTATTCTCAAGGCCTGTGGTCGATCACCATGCCCAGCCCTTCTAGGGGCAGGGTAGGTGCAAGGCTGGAGCTTGCTACCATCTGCGGCTCGCAAGCCTGCCCTTCCCGTCAGCCTCCTTGGGGCGGGAAGGTGGGGACCAGAGGGGCCTGGCAGCTATCTCCTACGTGCTTGTGGGAATATGGCTAGAGCCTGGGACCAGTTGGTCCCACCGCTGAGGGTACCCCCTCCCATGGGAGACTTCGGTCTCTGCTACTCCCACGCCAGGGGCTGGAGCCGGGTCGCCATCTGGTAAAGACCCGGGCCGGGAGAATTTCCGGTGAATCAACCCACCTCCTCCTCCTCAGGCCTGTTATCCTGAGTGTAAAAGGCAACTTGGAGCAAAATAAACACAGAAGAAAAAACTTGGAATTGTATTTTCCTTCACCAAGTATATATAGATTTATACAAGTATGTACACTATATACAAAATTGGAAATATATGTTAATGATACGTTTAGTCAAGCAAAACAGCAGCCAAGAGCGAACAACCATGCTTCAACAGCACAAAATGGAAATGACAATTGTAAAAATGTGTGTGGTAACCACCGTCACCTTCACAATTGCAGATCCACATTATGATTGGCTAAACCTAGATACTGATCTGACGATGGGGCGCATTAGATCGTCAGACCCTTAGCATCTGGTTCGGCTGGTTTGGGAGGTAGCCTGTTATGATGATTGATTTGATATCTTTATTATGCACCCCATACCCATCTGTGGGCGGTAGTCAAAAGATTACAGAGGTACATAATGGGTCAGGGACTGGACCTCAAAGTTTGATAGCTGAGCAGCAGTTTGAGGGTGACATGCGAATGAAGGTTCCCGTACTCTTTGCCTGCCACCCCCACCCAAAGAGGGCTCAGGACTAGGCTTCCACTCCAATGGGTGGAGTGCCTTCATGGCATGCTACAATAATGGGACTGCCTCTCCCCTAAACCATAACACTCATTAGATAAAGCTCAACTTTCTTAGACAATGTCAGCTTTAAACTTTAGGGAGTGGAGCTTAGGGCTAACATAGGTCCAAGATACCTATGGACGGAAGCAGAATATCCCCTCACTAAAAAACCCACCCAAATTAAATATATACAAAGGGGAAAAAGAGCTGGCTCTACCCAAAGTCACTAAGACATCCTAACCTAATATTTTAAAATTCTAGATAACACATCAGCCAGCGCATTTTCTTTGCCAGAGATGTGCTAATAGTACATAGTTTATAGGGTTGCAACCGTATACTCACTGCATGGTCTTGTGTTTTGGTTTCTCATGAGTTAATGTATACCAGAGGGTTGTGGTCACTATAGATTGTGACCACCTGAGATGACTCTCCGTAGACTTCTAAGTGCTCTGATGTCAATATCAGAGGGGATATTCTGCTTCCGTCCATAGGTATCTTGGCCTTAAACCCTAATTCCTCAAAGTTAAAACTGGACTTGTCTCAAAAAATTTAGTGTTATGGTTTAGGAGGCGGTCCCTGTGTGGAGCAAAGCCCCCATTGGAAGGGGGGAAGCCACCCCCCTCTTTGGGGGTGGAAAAACCCTAACCTTCAGGGCATACACCCTAAACTACCTCCCAAACCGGGGAACCAGATGCTAAGGGTCTGAGGGGTCCAATGGGGCCCCATCGTGGGTCATTCAGGTTTGAAAACATAAGGATCTGGCAATTGTGAAGGGGCGTGGTTTTCCACACACATTTTACAATTGTCATTTCCCCTTTTTCGGGAAACAGGTTGTCTCGTTTTCTTGGCTGCTTTTTTTGCCTTATTCGTTTCCTAACCAATTTTGTATATGGGGTACCTTGTATAAATTATTTTATCTTGGTGAGGAAAATACGATTCAAAGTTTTTCTGCTGTGTTTATTTGCTCCAAACTTCCTTTTACACTCAGGATAACAGGCCTTGAGAATAGCCATTGTTATGGAATATCTCTTTAATGAAATTTCTCAGATCCCAGAATCCCATGTAATATATTCTGACAACTGTTCTGCAATGTTGGAAGGTTTGCTGCTCAAGCAGTGTTCTGGACAGTTTTTCATCTGGTGTGTCTTATACCATGATGGAATGCTGGAGCAGAGGTAGAATGGATAAGGTTTAGTACCGAGGATGAAGTTGATATTCTGGGGTGAAATTTCACCTAAAACTATGAAAAACCATGTTGCAAACTTTGCAAAAAGGCTGCCAGCACGCTTACGGCACTTCGACTTATCTCGCATATGCTCACAGTAGAGACTGAAGATTCTGTACGAGGGACAACTAGGCTCACATCCTGAGTAAGCTCCACTATCTTGAACTGTCTGCCTGGGATTATATGTCTGTGTTAGTTTACGCACAGATTAATGTCGTTTCTCGTGAACAGTGTTAAGTGCGTCAGAGCCGTGAGCCACGTGAGGGTGGCTAAGGGCTCCCTCCGGGGACATGAGCCTCACAGCCCTGAGCCCAGTGTGGACGGGGCTCAGGGTTCCCGATTACGGGTTTGTGAGGTATCTGGAGGGCATCCCCCACCTCCAGCTCCGCTGTGAGTTCACTCTCAGGAACGAGATTTTGGTCGTTCCTCTGGACGAGGACTCATACAAGGTATTAAAGGGGCTGGTTGTGACGCATCCCAGCATGGTGGAACTGATTGCTTGGGAGAAGGTGTACAAGGGGGTGCTCTGACACGTCCCTGTGCCCCTTCCATTGGACCCCAATGGCAGCGACTCACTGCCAAGGTGAACAAGGTGCCCACCCGACAGGTGCTGATACACCACAAAGGCCCACTCCCCACGCACCTAGACCTTGGGGTCTGGGGAAGGTTCAAGACCCGGCCGTACCTGACAGGCCCACTGCAGTGCTTCAACTGTCAGGGGTGCAATCATATTGCAGCCACCTGCCAGCGAGGGAAGATGTGTGGAGTGTGCAGCAAGGCACACGACTCAAAGGACTGCATTGCACTCCTCAAACAACCGACCAGCAAGACCTCTCGGCCGGAGCCCAAGTGTGCCAACTGCTCAAAGAGGCACCATGCCTGGAACCAGAGCTGTCCTGTGATGGTGCAGCACTGGCAGCGAGTGCGTCACCGGAGCGGCTTGGCACCCGCGGCAACGCCCAACCTCAGAACTGCCCAACAGCAGTCAGCATGGGCTCCAACCACAACACCAAGGTTGCCACAGATGGGCGATACCTGCGAGTTCCCGGTACTGGGCTCCCAGCAGAACATAGGGGCAGTCAATGGCTTGCAGCTGCACGGCTAACAGCAGGGCCAGCCAGCAAGGTGGCCAAGAAGACAGAGTCACTGGGAAAAGCGGCAACAGGCCAGGAAAACTGCCCAGCAGGCACAGTCTATCCATGCCATCTCACCAGCATGCCTCTTCCCGAGGGCAGGCCTCTCCTGCGAACGTCCAGAGAAAAGCAGCGGCTCCCCGCCAGGAGACCCGGATGTCCACGGCCACTCCGGCCGGACCCAGGGTGCACCCAGCTTATGCAGCTGCAGTGTCGACAGCCACCCAAACTTACCCGCTGGCTCAGGACCAGCACCAAGAGTCGTCCGACCCAACGCCTACAGAGGTAATGGTAGATTCATTTCCCACTCGTCTGAAGAAAACCGTTGGGGTCATCTCAGAGCTCCTCACTCGCCTGCTGCTGTCGGCGGAGGACAGGGGCGCCTGCAGACAGCTCCTGTCGTGGATGCTAGGCGTTGTCCTCCTGGACAGGAAGGACTCAATGGAACTTCAAGCCATCATCCAAGAGTCCTTTCAGTCCGTGATGGAGGAGACCCCGGGGTCACCAACAACGGAGGACGACATGTCCCAGGCGGAGATGGAATCAGAGGGTCCCCTCTACTCCCCTTGAAGATCCTTCAGTGGAACATTTGTGGGCTGTGGCGGAAACTGCACTTAGTGATTGAAGCTGCAGTACAAGATGAGATCGATGTCTTCCTGCTCCAGGAGACACTTACCGAACCACCACATCAATCACCGCCACGTATCCCGGGATTCTCGGCTTACCTTCAGCGCCTGGAAGGCATTGGCAGGGGAACAGCAGTCTACGTCAGGAATACTATCCCTCACTCTATCTCTACTGACCCCATCGACTTTGGGGAGGGCATGGAGGTACAGGCCGTCACCTAACACCTTCTGGATGGACCTCTCGTGATATACAACATATACAGAAGCCCTAGGTCCACCCTTGACATTTCAGAGGTGGCTGCACTCGCCCCCCTGGAGGGTCTTATTGTGGCTGGGGATGTCAATGCTCATCACCCAATACTTAAGTCTCCCCCACCAACGCGGCAGGGAGGCATCTTGCGACTGTGCTGGAGGATGTACCTGAGATCACCCTCCTCAACAATGGGGAGCCAACCCATCACTACGGTGGCCATCTGGACATCACACTCATCTCCAGACGGCTGCTCTCAAGTGCAAGTTGGGAGGTCCACCCCTGTCTAACCAGTGATCACTTTGCAGTAGTCACTACACTGATGGTTCGGCGGCACCCACCTCCCACGCATACCCCCAGATGGAATCTCAAGAAGGCAGACTGGCCGTGCTTCCGAGCGGTCATCGAGCGCTGGTGGGCGGAGACTACTCTACCAGATGATCCAGATGAGGCGGCTTGGAACCTACAGGCAGCCTTCACGTTGGCAGCTGAGGCAGCCGTACCTAGGATTATGGGCGGAGGGTCATACAAGCGTGACTGGTGGTTGTAAAATGAGGTAATGAAGGAATAGAACCACCGCATCAATGTCATCCGCAAGATGCACAGGCGCAATCCCACGGCCGAGTCCATACATCTGCTAAGGGAAGTGGTGTGGCATGCGCGCCATGTCTCGCACAGGGTCCGGCAGGCTAAATGGTTTGAGTGGTGTGCCTCCCTCAGCTACTCCACCACCTTACCTGAGATATGGACCAAGCTACGAATAGCCACTGGGCAGTGTCGCAGTGTGGCTCGAGCACACCCAGATCCTGCAGCAGAGGCTGAGCGACTGGTGGAACTCTTCACCTCCAGAGCAGCTATGGCTCAACTGCCTCAGGATCTCCAGGACCTACAGGACACTCTCCTTCCTAGAAGGGTGGGGGCGATCCAAGCAGCGTGCCAGGCAAAGGATTCCACCGACGAAGACTTCACTGACCGGGAGCTCCAGGCAGCCTTCACATCTCATCGGGACACTGCGCCTGGGCATGATGGTGTTACCTATGGCATGATCACTCGGTCTAGCCAATCTGGTCACGAAGCTGTCCTGGGGGTCATCAACCGGACTTGGAGAGCCGGCAGACTCCCTGCTGTATGGAAGGAGGCTGACATCATACCAATTCCTAAACCCGGGGATCCTGGCAGTGTGAGACCCATCTCCCTCACCAGTTGCATCTCCAAGGTGTCTGAGAGGATGGTGCTGGAGCGACTGAGGTGGAAGCTTGGCCCTCCTCATAGACACCTCTATGGGTTCACCAGAAGAGTGGGCACCTTTGAAAGCCTTACAACCCTACTGGCCAGCATTGGGTCAGACGCCCAAGCTCACATTGTTGTCTTCCTCGACCTTGAGAAAGCTTTCGAGCTCGCCAGTACACCTGCCGTCCTTGCACGCTTGGCCCGCAGAGGAGTTAAGGGCAGGCTGCTTGCATGGCTTCGATCCTATCTCCAGGACAGGCGCGCCAGGGTCCGTTTCCAGGGACATACCTCTTCTCTCAAGACCCTCGAAAATGGCACTCCACAGGGCGGGGTGCTTAGTCCCGCCCTGTTCAATGTACTGATGTACCAGCTTGTGAGCTTGCTGTTGCAGCGAGCCCAGGAGGACACTTGCCGTCGCCTGGGGCTCAAGATATCTACAGCAAAATCCAAATCTATGATCCTTCACACTAGGGAACCCAATGAGAGGCTGTGGATCCTGGGCATCAACCTGGAATGGATTCACAGCTATAGGTACCTTGGCATCTACATTAATAAATGCCTCACCTTCCAGAAACATGCACGCAGAGGGTCCGGGCAATGAGTGCCATGGCCAACCCTAAGGTCGGGGCCAGCCTTGAGGTCATGAAGTAGTTCTACATACAGGCCGTACGCTCGCTCATCGACTACGGGGCGCTTGCTCTGGTTCACGCCAGGCCCACGAACATCAAGTGTCTCTGTGTGGTCCAAAACACAGCTGTACGGGCCATGCTGGGGGCGCCTAGGTGCGCCAATGCGGTGGCTCTGAAGTTCAAGGCGCAGCTGCAGCCCCCTGAGGACAGGATCCAACTTGTAACTGCCAAGAGAATAGCAAAGTACCTCTGCCTCCTGGGAGCTGACAAACTAATGAGGAATATACGGGTCCACCAGGGACATGTTATACCAATGCACTGCGGCCGCCGGTGGTTGTGGTCAGTTGCAGATGCCCCAAGGAAGCTCCTTGTGGCATCTGCTCCAGGATGGAGGCTGCGACAGACCTGCAGCGAACTACACGGTGCCGCCCCCTTGGGAGCCAGAGCTGTTGGCAGTGCACTGGACAGCCCTACCAGGCAGCAAGAGGCATTGTCCCCAGCACATTCTGCAACAACTTGCTTCAGCTAGCATTACGGGTTTGGAAAGCCCTGGGTGTGTGCCATATTACACTGATGGCTCCAGAGACCCAGAGGCGGGCCGCACAGCTGCTGGGATGTTCCACAGCAATCTGACGGCAGGATGGCGCCTTCCAGACCATTGCACCATACTCCAGGCTGAACTCTATACAGTTCAACGAGCTCTGCAGCATGCGATTGTAGACCATCAGCATCCTCCCGTCATCCATGTTGATTCCAAGTCAGCAATCCAGGCAATTCTGCACAAAGAGCCAAGGGACAACATACACTTACTCACGTCCATTCGGGGCGACCTGCAGACGTTCATGGCCCAGGGTCGCAGAGCCACCATCAACTGGATCCCGAGCCATGTGGGTATCCCAGGCAATGATGCAGCAGATGAGGCTGCTAAGGCCGCAACGCTCGAGGCACAGCCACGTGGTGCACTCTCCATCAGCCTCAGCCAGATTATGATATGGGCTACCAGTGCGGCCAGGCGCCCACTTCCTGACCCTGGGGATTCCCGGAGACGCCGCTGGTATGACAGGGCGACTCACAGGGCACCCCCTCCAACCATGCGGAAGCAGCCCAGGGAACTGCAGACTGCAGATGGCTATCCACCGCCTGCGCTTAGGGTATCCCATCACTGCACAGATCATTGAACAAGCAAGAGAGGAGCTCTGTGCCCACTGTGACAGGATGGTTTCGACACCCCTGGTGCACTACCTGTTAGACTGCCCAGCTACATTGTCCCTTCGCCGCAGACACTTCCTGATGACCCCGGTGGGGCAGGCTCGGGAAGATGAGGCGGCACATCTGGTCTACTTGGCTGTCAAAGATTTGGAGACCTTACTCCCAGTCATTGCACGTCAACCGCCCCCCCCCCCACCCGCTGACGTCACTATGAAGGCCTGCTGAGGGCCTCCGTTGCACCCTGCACCAACTACCATTGGAGCAACTACCTTTTGGGACTTCGTTTGTCCATAGATTCGGAGAGGACCCCTCTTCCCACCAAAGGAATACAACACATGTACCTTTAACGTCGATACATAACACTTCCCTACAGGGGAGCCGATGCCGGGACGCCAAATTGGAAGAGACCGGGGCCGGGATCCATACCGGCAGATCATATAGAATAGAATAGAATAGAACCTTTACCTGATCCACGATGGTTCACCGAGTAAAGATCAAGGCTAAGGACTCTTCAACCACTGATACTTTCAATCTTGCCCTTGCAACTGCCCAAAAGCAGTTTGCAGTTAAAATTCTCGGGTATTACAACTCTTCACGAAGCCTTCCTTGTCACATTCATCAATGATGAGGAAGCAGAAAAAGTCCTTTCACTACCTGCTATCAAAACACTTGATGATCAAGGCTTTGCTCTCTCAACATCACCATTTATGAGAGCAAAACGATCGGTGTTTATGAAGCGACTTGACAAACTCATCACCTCCATGACTACCGACAAAATCAAGCAGTCAATTGAAGATCTGAACGATTGGGCTGAATTAGGTGTAATCAAGATCCCCAATGCTTCATCAATTCTAAAAATCACGTTTATACACGTGAACAAGGCTGCCAGAGCTCTCTCTGATGGTCTAGCTGTCTCATACTACTACATCAACACCAGTCAGCTTGAACCTGAACGATTCAAACAAATTTCACCTTGCTGGACATGCTTCTCTTATGGTCACTCTACCAACGAATGTCATGTGAAGAACAAGAAAATATGTTCCACCTGTGGCTCTGAAGGTCACGACTTTCGTTGCTGCACCTCCACTACTGCTGCTACCTGCACCTCCACTACTGCTGCTACCTGCACCTCCACTACTGCTGCTACCTGCACCTCCACTACTGCTGCTACCTGCACCTCCACTACTGCTGCTACCTGCACCTCCACTACTGCTGCTACCTGCATCAACTGTAAAAGTGATCATCATACTCTGGCAGCCAAATGTCCTGTTCGTAAGGAGATCCTTTCCAAGAAATTAAAGGAAGACCTTAAGAAAACACCAGGCAACTCTCCAACTTATGCTGCAATAGCTAAACTCCAGTCTACAACTCTGTATAACCCCTGTGGTTTAGCGCTTCTATTTGATTATAATAATAATAATCCAGTCTACAACCACCAAGATCCTGCAAGCGACTCAGCAGCCTCCACCACCACCAGTACCACCACCACCACCAGCTAGTCCTCCTTCAACTGAGATTTTAAAGATAATTCCAAAAGTCGTCAGTTTTGCTGCACCAGATGACTTGCAAAAATTGCTGATTGAAGATGACACTTGCTCTACTACAGCCTCCACCAATAAGCGTTCACCTCCACCTCGCACCACCACCACTACCGAGAACCAATCAGCTGCCTCCCTGCCAGTCAAGACACAGCCAGTCCCCACCAATGAGAAGCCTTCATCTGATACTGCCACGAACCAATCACCGACTACCTCTACTATGCATACATCGACATCCACTTTACACCCGACTCCACAGTGCTATATTACAGACCATTCTGGAAAAATATCCTGACTTTGCTCCCTGTAACTAAAACATTGCCACGTGTATACTCACCTAATTGTACTCACCTAATTGTGGTTGCAGGGGTCGAGACTCAGCTCCTGGCCCCGCCTCTTCGCTGTCCGCTACTGGGTCTCTGCTCTCCCTGAAAGAGGACTTGCTGGGATATTGTTGAAGGCAAGTTGTGTGTGTGTGTGTACTCACCTATTTGTGGTTGCAGGGGTCGAGTCATAGCTCCTGGCCCCGCCTCTTCCCTGATTGCTACTAGGTCCTTTCTCTCCCTGCTCCATGAGCTTTATCAAACCTAGTCTTAAAACTATGTATGGTTCCTGCCTCCACTATGTCGCTTTCTAAGCTATTCCACTTCCTGACAACTCTGTGACTGAAGAAATACTTCCTAACATCCCTTTGACTCATAGGAGTCTTCAACTTCCAATTGTGACCCCTTGTTTCTGTGTCCCCTCTCTGGAACATCTTGTCTCTGTCCACCTTATCTATTCCTCGCAGTATTTTATTTGTCGTTATCATGACTCCCCTAACCCTCCTGTCCTCTAGTGTCGTCAGGCCGATTTCCCTTAACCTTTCTTCGTAGGACAATCCCCTTAGCTCTGGGACTAGTCTTGTTGCAAACCTTTGCACTTTCTCTAATTTCTTGACGTGCTTGACCAGGTGTGGGTTCCAAACTGGTGATGCATACTCCAGTATGGGCCTGACGTATATGGTATACAGAGTCTTGAATGATTCCTTAGTGAGGTATTGGAACGCTATTCTTAGGTTTGCTAGCCGCCAGTATGCTGCAGCAGTTATCTTATTGATGTGTGCCTCAGGAGATGTGCTCGGTATTATACTCACCCCAAGATCTTTTTCTTTGAGTGAGGTTTGCAGTCTTTGGCCACCTAGATTATACTCTGTCTGCGGTCTTCATTGCCCTTCCCTGATATTCATGACTTTACATTTGGCAGGGTTAAATTCAAGGAGCCAGTTACTGGACCAGGCTTGCAGCCTGTCCAGGTCTCTTTGTAGTCCTGCCTGATCCTCGACTGATTTGAGTCTTATCATTAACTTCACATCATCTGCAAACAGGGACACTTTTGAGTCTATCCTTTCCGTTATGTCATTCACATATACCAAAAACAGTACAGGTCCTAGGACTGACCCTTGTGGAACTCCACTCGTCACAGGTGCCCACTCTGACATCTCGACACGTACCATGACTCGTTGTTGCCTCCCTGTCAGATATTCTCTGATCCATTGCTTCAGGAGAAATTGTTGTCTCTCCAGTAGTCCTATGTGGGACTTCAGGTTGTATACCACACGAGCAAGACTAGGAACATCTTGAGACGTGAAGCCCCGGTCAGCTGAGCTCGGTGGCTGACTGTCAGCTGACTCAGCTAGACTGGCATTGACAGCAGACGTGATGGAGCTCTGTTGATGTGCTTCCCAGGTGAAGTGCTCAACCCCATTGTCTGAATACTGGCATGAGCCAGTATTCAGACTCCAGGTATCTGGTAGGCCTGGGGGGTCATAATGGGAGGTGCAGGGTGAGGTGTGGTTGGCTGCGATGTGGGCAGCCCTCACACTGCAGTCAGCATGAGCTGCTGTGACTCCTGAAGTCTTACAATTGATACATCGCTTAGCAACAGTCTGGTGCTGTTTGATCAAATCATAACACCGTTCAGAAGAATGAGCATTGGCACACACTGCACACCAGTATGACTTAGCTGGGCATTTCCTGGCAATGTGGCCCCAACGTTGACACTTATAACATCGACGTTGAGGAGGTCTGTACAATGCAATGTTATAGCGCCTGTTGAGGGCAGCACGGGAGTGAATATAGCGTGGCAAAGTCCCCTGGCCAGTCCACTCAGCTAATATCAGATCGTTGGGAAGTCGACGAGGGCTTGCAACTTGCCCTGACACCAGATATTTAGGATTCAAGTGCTTGTATACGTTGTATATGACAATGAGCACTGGGGCAATGGGGCAGCTCGGAGTTTGATGTTGGCATATTCTTTAGCGAGAAGTTTGTCTATAAATGTTGAATAATTAGGCACAAATACGTAGTTATCCTCATCATGGAGAAACTTGATAGTTTTCTCTGGGTTGTCTACACTAGCTTCATAAAACCAATTACACTTACTCTCTTGATCAGTGTTGTTAGGGAAATCTAACCTGACAGCTTTGGGAGGGTGTGCACCCCCTGTATTGCTTGCAGCAAGCTTTCTCTGGAAGCCTCGTTCCTTTTTCCGAGAGTGTTTACTAAGGTATGTTTCAAATCTGCCTTCACCATCATTTACGTCATCAAGACCATCAACTATACTCATAGCTGACACAGCAGTTTCACACTGGCGATGGGCGGTGTATAGGAGGGTCAAGGGACATTCACCTCACTAGACAAAGGCAATATGGGTGTCAGTGGCCTGCGGGTCTTTTCAAGGTCATTAACTGGGCCACAGTCTTATGGAGAGTTACCAAACACTGATATACTCGTTAATTACTCCAAACTACAGCACTTAACAAATAATCAAAAACAATTTACACAATGTATAGGTAGACATATAATGATTGCAAATTGTTACTATTACAATCTAAGCTAGGCGCTAAACCCACTAGATGAGATGGCAAGGAAAATATATGTTAACAAGCTGACTCTTGCACATCACAGTTGAAAGGTAACCAAATTTTTTTTTTATATTTTATTTAAAAAACTTAACATACATGATACATAGAAATGGTATACAAATATGAAACGATTCTGTTCATAAGACATACTACTTCGTGCAATGATGAAATACACAATGAACTAACAAGAAACTAGTAATACTGTATAAGAATATTGACGACTGTTTTCAAACTTTACTATGCATCCCACCTCACAAAGTATTACAAAACATGGTGGCTGCTATGTTAATTCTCCACCTAATTGCATTTCAGTTGTTTTCAAATATTTTTACTCCATATTATAGCTGATACAGAATAACTTAAGCTCAAATAAACTTATTTTTCAACTGAAATCGTGTATTCTTGTGACATATAATTTTTAATTTTTATTTAAAATTTTACTACAATGTAGTACATCAATGAAAAATGCCACACCAGTAGATGCCAAAACCGCAACACTAGATACATGACATCCAATTATTCCCGTGCACCCTATATGACTTACAACCTTATACATGACATACATAAAAGAGCATAACTTATATACTATAATGTCAAAATACACTTGAAACAAACCAATACCCTTTGTAACAAGGGTGCATCTTTGTCACATGCAAATATATCTACCAAACACATAAAACTAAAGCAGGCCCTAAACCCTGTACCTTATTCCTTCTCTTATAAGGTAACCCTCCCTCCCACTACATTAACAAACCTGTCAGAACATCATATTAACAAACAACATATATTCATATAGTTAATACGCAAGAAGGCGTAACTGATAATGTCCTCAGTTACAACGCAGACATTTATAAATCGGTTGTTCTGAACAAGGTCATATCATATATCATACTAAAAATATATCTAACCTAACACACCATACTGATAGTCATCACACTCCTCATTCAGTAAACTTTAACACAACTGTTTTTACTCCGTACATTTAGACGTAATTTATCCAACACACAGGTTTTATACAATTAAACAACATACCCAAAAAAATAACACGTATAGGAAATACTATACTTTTCACGTATGCGTACACAACGCACAATGTTAATACAATGTGAAACCCTTTTTTATGATCGTTTAACGATACAAAACAGGGACTAGAGGCAAAACACGCGGCATATCCCTTCCTAACAAAAGTATACTCCACAAAAACCCCCTCCCACTACGTCCTAAAACCTGCACTACTCAATAAATCCCTCAACCCCCAACTCACACCCGCTCCCTAGGTTCCACATCCCTTTTTCTAATTACACTATTAAAATCCCCTCCCAATATTGCCACGCCTGCAAACCTCCCAATGCCCCCCTGTAATCGTTTAAAAATCAATTTTCACTCTTCGAGAAGCCTCCGCCGGCATATAAACCCTACGAAACAAACCTTCACCCCCCAACCCCCTCCACCCTTACCACCCTGCCCCCCACTCTCCTCTCACGCTCGTAGAACAAAGGGGCTTGACGTGCTAATGACCACTGCCACACCCCTTTTTAATTTCCTGAAGACCCTCGCATACACCTCATATCCTGCAAACATAATTCACGTCCACATCTATAATTGTGCTCCTGTAGGAACCCCACTTGCACACCATACCGTCTCAAAGTTCCCTCTACCCACCGTCGCTTGACCTCTGCCCTCAACCCATTAACATTAATAGTTAGACACTGGAATATAAATGAGTGGGTTTGCCTTCGACCTCTGCACAGACTGTGACATTATCCTTCCTTTACCACCCCTCCTTGCCCACACTTTTGCTGCCCATAGCAGCATCCTTACCATCATCTCTTGCCAACTCCCCTCCCTGTCATTCCCCTTCACTTCCACCAAAGGCTTCTTCGTGACCCTCTGGTCGGTGTCAAGATATCATGATCTTCGACCGTGCCAGATCGCTTCACGACCAGCCCCCCACCTCCATCATGTCCCCACTATCACTCTGATGCACCTCCACATTGACGCACTCACGCACCAATGCTGCTACCTCAGGACTCTCCTGCCCGAGTCCATCCCAACTCGTGCCTCCTCTACCAAATCTGCCCCATCCCCAACATGCAACACCTGTAATGGATCATCCAGTAATCCCTGAATCACTTCCACCAGAGGCACATCCATGCCTTCCTCTATCACAGGTACTTCCTCAACCTCCTTTTCATTCACCTCTCTCTCAAAGTAGGCTCTGATGGGTGGCACGGTTCTGCCACACCCTCCACTATTTCCTCCAGCTCCTGGTCCTTTGCTGCTGTCCCTCATCCCGCCGTCCCCTCATACTTTCCTGTGGTTCTGTCGGGATCTTGCGTTCAGCAGTTCCTTGACACCTCTCCGCAAACAATCCGCTGCTACATGATCAAAATTCCCACATATCCTGCCGTCCTCCTTTGTCCTGCGTAAGTCACGTACACTTGTACGAAACTCAGCCTTGATGTAAGATGGAATGGGCCTCCGTAACGACATCTTTAAGGTGAAAGATCCCTCAGGAAGACCCTCCATGGGTCCCACACTCCACTTTCCTGCCGTTGCCAGATGTACTATCCCCATACTCGCTGAAGACACGTCCCACATCCATTTGATCCGCCTCAAAAGGCACATTCTTTACCCATGTGTGAGGTGCGCGCCATCCTTTAATCGCACCTGCAACGTTGCATTGACCGTGTAGACGTTGTCCTGATGTCGCTCTAACAATGTCTCATATGCTGCAGCCGTTAACAACTTCACGAAGATCCTGTTCATGCCATTTAGTGCCCTCCATACAGTTCCTCCATATCAATGTTGTATATATCACAAAGAATATAATAATATTGGTAGAATTACCGACAATATGTTAAGTAAAAGGACACAATTGCAACTAATGTGACATTTTTGTTGGTATTACTGTACCGCCACGCAGGTTGAATTACTCCTGTAACCATGTCATGAGCGGTGTTGATTCTGCCACCCCCATGACAGTAAAAATAAAGTTGCTCACAGTCTCCACCAGGGGCCAGAACCAGATCACCGAATTACTCAAGAAAGTGTTCATGAAACTGCATCATGCAAAAAACTTGTTCACAGTAAAAAAGCGATAATTTTATACCTGAACAAAAATTTTCTTAATGTTATAAAAATAGCATAAAATTCACTCACAGCACAGATGAATAGTACAATTTGAAATATAAATAGTTCTGGGAATTTAAGTCAAGTTTCAGTCTGAATGGAAAAATGTATTAGGAAACACAGCACAACACATGACAGGCACCCAATTTTTGCAACCGTAATTGTAGTTCAGCAACACTGAGCAGAGAATGTTTACACTGGTGAAAAATGTAAGGTCACTGCATGGATTACTGGCCTGGCTTAGTGCCTTGATGTTTCTCGATGGGAAAAACATTCACTTCACTAGACACACGCAATATAAGTGTCAATGGAGGCCGTGCCGCTTTTCAGGTCATACACCGGGCCACAGTCTTCTGGAGAGTTCAAACACTGCAATACTCGTTAATTCTTCAAACCTGCAACCAATTTACACAATGTATAGGTAGAGATATAATGATTCAAATTGTTACTATTGCAATCTTAACTAGCCTAACCCCTAGATAAGATGGCAAGGAAAATAGATAATAACAGGCTGACTCTTCGTACCACATTTTAAATTAAAAAAACCCCAAATTTCTCAAGAGAAAGTGATCATGAAACGAAAAACATGGGGGATTGTTCACAGTAAAAAACAAAACTTATCCTGAACAAAATGAACTTAATGTTATAAAATATCAAAAAGTTACACGCTCCAGCCAATAATTGCAAGAAATAGTTCTAGGAATTTAACAGTCAAGTTTTCTGAATGGGAAAATGTATTGGGGGAAAACAGCACAACACTAGGACAAGCAACTTGGTAACTGTTTTATAGTTCAGTAAACTGAGCGGAATGGCTAATGTAATTCCTATTTTTAAAGCAGGGGACAAGTCGTTACCATCAAATTACCGCCCAATAAGTCTAACTTCAATTGTAGGCAAATTATTAGAGTCGATTATAGCTGATAACATAAGAAGCCATCTCGATAGGCATAATTTGATTAATGATACTCAACATGGATTCACCAGGGGCCGTTCCTGCCTAACTAATTTATTAACTTTTTCAGTAAGGCTTTTGAGGCAGTTGATCATGATAAAGAATTCGATATTGTTTATTTGGATTTTAGTAAGGCTTTTGATAGAGTACCACATCAGAGACTGTTAAAGAAAGTGGCTGCTCACGGCATTGGAGGAAAAGTGTTTTCATGGATCGAGTCATGGCTCACCAATAGGAAGCAGAGGGTGTGCATTAATGGGGTTAAATCTGAGTGGGGATCTGTAACAAGTGGCGTTCCACAGGGATCGGTTTTAGGCCCGTTGTTGTTTTATAATATATATAAATGACCTTGACGAGGGAATTACTAGTGATATGAGCAAATTCGCTGATGACACGAAGATAGGTAGGATAATCGATTCAGACGTAGATGTCACGGAACTTCAGGAGGATTTAGACAAACTCAATTCCTGGTCAGAAAAATGGCAGATGCAGTTCAATGTAGATAAATGCAAAGTTCTAAAGCTCGGGAATGTTCATAACCTAGCATCTACCAGCTTAATAATGTTGAACTCAGCCGTACAGAATGCGAAAAGGATCTGGGGGTTATGGTAAGCAGCAACCTCAAACCAAGTCAGCAATGCCTAAGCGTAAGAAATAAAGCAAATAGATTACTGGGATTTATATCAAGAAGTGTAAGCAACAGAAGTCCAGCGTTTATATTACAGCTTTATACATCATTAGTAAGGCCTCACCTAGATTATGCAGCTCAGTTCTGGTCTCCATTTACAGAATGGATATAAATTCGTTAGAAAACATTCAGCGACGAATGACAAAGTTAATTCATAGCATTAGAAATCTTCCGTATGAAGAAAGATTGAAGACCCTTAAATTACATTCACTTGTAAGACGAAGAATGAGGAGACATGATCGAGGTATATAAGTGGAAGATGGGTATTAATAAGGGGATATAAATAAGGTCTTGAGGATATCTCTCCAGAGAGAACCCGCAATAATGGATTCAAATTGGATAAGTTTAGATTTAGAAAGGATATAGGAAAATATTGGTTTGGAAATAGGTAGTTGATGAGTGGAACAGTCTGCCTAGTAGGGTCATTGAAGCTATGACCTTGGGTAGTTTCAAATTTAGGTTGGATAAATTCATGAGTGAGAGGGTTGGATTTGAGTGGGACTCGCACTTGAGTTAATAGAATCTTAAGAACATAATAACATAAGAAGAGGAGCACTGCAGCAGGCCTACTGGCCCATGCGAGGCAGGTCCAAGTCTCCCACCGGCAAGCCAATGCCCCGAAAATTAGGTTGAACAATTATTCTGTTAGTGGGATGGATTGTGAAGGACCTGCCTAGTATGGGCCAACAGGCCTGCTGCAGTGTTCCTCCTTTCTTATGTTCTTATGTTCTTATGTATACAAGTGGAAAATGGGTATTAACAAAGGGGATATAAATAAGGTCTTGAGGATATCTCTCCAAAAGAGAACCGCAATAATGGATTCAAGTTAGATAAGTTTAGATTTAGAAAGGATATAGGAAAGTATTGGTTTGGAAATAGGGTAGTTGATGAGTGGAACAGTCTGCCTAGTAGGGTTATTGAAGCTAGGACCTTGGGTAGTTTCAAATTTAGGTTGGATAAATTCATGAGTGAGAGGGGTTGGATTTGAGTGGGACTCGCACATGAGTAAATAGAATTATCAAAGCTTATTTCTTGGGTAGCATTGAAAATTAGATTGAGGAAGTGTTCTGTTAGTGGGACGGATTGTGAAGGACCTGCCTAGTATGGGCCAACAAGCCTGCTGCAGTGTTCCTCCTTTCTTATGTTCTTATGTTCTTATAGCCTTGTATGTGACATTGAGAAGGCAACTCTCTATCTTTCAGATTGAGCCAGGTCTCTGTTATAGCAATAATATCTATGTTTCCTGCACTTGCAATTAATCTTAACTCATCTATCTTATTTCTTACACTCCTGTTATTAGTATAGTAAACCTTAAGGGAGCTAGTCTCTTGTTTCCCTCTGCTGTCTCCCTTTGTTTGCTGACCTGATCCATTGTCTTTATTTGTAACTTTATGATGAATTTCTTTTATACATTTACTGTTTTCAGCCCTAGTGTTGCAAACTGACTGTTTCCCACATACACCCATACCTCTATTCTCTATCAGTTTAAATCCTAGGCATGTCAGCAATGGCCCTATTAATCGAGTTGGCAAGTGCTTCCACCCCTGTCCCAGAGAGATGTACCCCATCCCTTGCATACATATCATGTTTGCCATAAAAGGTGTCCCAGTTGTCAATGAATGGGACTGCAAGTTCCTTGCAGTATCTGTCTAGCCAGCAATTTACACCAATTGCCCTAGACAACCATTCATTTCCCACTCTCCTTCTAGGCAAGATGCTACATATATTGGGACCCCTCCTTAGACTTGATTAGCTCTATAGCTGACCTGTACTTATCTAGCAGCTCTTCTCTCCTACCCTTCCCAATATCATTTCACCGCACTGAGACAGATAATGGGCTTGTTCCCATTACCTGACTGATATTATCCAACACCAGCTCAGGGAAGCACACCCTCTCTCTCACCTTCTTATTCCTCTTACAGAAAGCACGGTCCATATATCTTACCTGTGAGTCACCTACCACAGAATTCTCTTTACCTCTATTAGCAGGGAAGTAGTACCTTTACCTTCACTGCCCACTGAAGTACACTCATCCTGAATAACAGAGAAGCTATTTCCTACCTTCAAATCTTCTCTCTTAACTTTCCATATTTTGATGCTCCTCCCATTACTGGAACCACTCGCCACTCGCTAACCACTGAAGTACACTCGTCCTGGAGAACAGAAATCGATTTCCTACCTTCACATCTTCTCTGTTAACCTTCTTTATCTTCCTTCTTCCTGAATTGTGAACCACTTGCCACTTAAAGTGGCTGCCACTTTCACTGTTGGTAACCATTTCCTCCTTACCAGCTCCAACCATCTCACACTCACTCCCACACCCATCTAGGCGAAACTTCAGCCTCCTATTTTCCTCCTGAAGAGGTAGAACCTCCTTCTGCAACACTTCAACCTGAGATTCTAAAACACTGAAAACACTGCAGTGAGCCATGTGCTCATATCACCCCACGCTAATTCCCAGACAGCTTAGGACAGGTATGACCACACGTGACCACTGACCTCAGCCTAACACACAGGACGAATGAATGAATGAATAAGATCAGATAAGATCCCAATGGGATGAGCAGGGAAGACGGTACAGACGAAGAATAGCGCTGGAGAGGAGTCTTCTTAGTCGTAGAAATGAGCCAGGGCTTAACCCAGCAGCTAAGGCGATCGTGGGACAGACTTGATAACAGGAATATCAGGCTCTCCTGTTGGTGAGACTCCAGTGGGGTGAACGGGGAAGGCGGGACAAGCAAAGATTAGCGCTAGAGAGGGTGTAGAAATTGAGCCAGGGCTTAACCCAGCAGATAAGGCGAAAGTGGGTCAAAGGGACCAACAGCTCAAGGTACCTGTCATAGAATCCAAGGTTATTTGAAAATAGGGTTAGGAGCAGGATCATACAAAGGAGTAGAAAAGGTTGTGTTGGTTTGTGGATCTGCGAATGTCTTCGTCAAGGAGAGAGGTCCAGTAGTCATGTCATGTCTCAAGTTTGTCTATCTGTCTGTCACTGAGCGACTTCCAGTACAGATTCAGCGCAGGGATGTCTAACTGGGCATGGAGAGACTCGCTTGTGGCGAAATCCTCCCATCTGACATCAAGCACCCAGCGCAGAGCCTTGGTCTGGACACGCTGCAGTTTAAGTTTGTTTTGGCTGCAAGAGAGGGCTAGGGAGAGTAAGTTATCAGCGGACGTATTAGGGATTTGTTGAGGTGTAGTTTGGTGCGTTGGGAGGCATGTTGCACTTGTAGAGGCCCACCAAGGGCCTTACTAGCTACTGCATGCTTTGAGTGAATGTGTCTGTGTAAGCAAAGAAGGTAGTCAAGATTAATGCCAGGACTGTGACAGATTGTGGATGTGGATGTAGGTGCAGTGTCAGCTGTTCTGAGCTCGACAGGTAATGGAGGATCACGTTTCCTATAGTTAAAATATGTAATGCTGGATTTAGCTGCATTGGTTTGATCCTCCATTTATGTTCCCATAAGGCAATCCTGTCGACCTCATTTTTTGTTTTGTGTGGGGTGTATCTATATTGGCGTGGTGATGAGTTGTGTTTTCGTCTGCATAGGCTAGTGTGATGGGTTTTGGTATACAGGTGTTGGAATGTCGTTAGTGTATAAAATGTAGAGGGTAGGGAGGACAGATCCCTGGGGTACTCAGCATTTAGTGTAAAGTAGTCTGAGTAGCAGCCTTGGAATTTGATTCTCATGTTCGCCGTCAAGGGGAAATTGCGGGGGAGTTTACGAGTAGTGAGAGGCAGGTTAAAAATTAGAGGGAGAGTTTGTTTGAGCCCTTCATGCCAGACTGTGTAAGCTTTTTTAACGTCTTTTCAACCGGACTGTCTGTTTCTTTTTTTTTGTGTTTACATGGATGTAGTTGAGAATTATGTTAATGGCATCCTGTGTACACACAGGTGCTGGAGTGCTGGTGATGGACTGCACCCCACAGCGAAAGTGCCCCAGACCGACAAAATGTGGTGGAAGTCAGTCACTGAGGAGCCTTCACCAAATTCAACTTCAATAAGAAAAACATAAGGGTGGGACCAAGTAAACCAAGTCCTAAATGATATAAACTGGAAGATAGCCTAAGCATCACGGATCCCTAGCAATGTACAGAACAAATTAACTCTGTTGCACCTGAGATTTCCACCGACCAAATTCCCTTAAGGAAAGGAGGAGATGATGTAAACTAGAAAAGAGAGAAGTAACTCCTATACGAGGCGAAGGCAAAGAATAACAGAGCGACTACAAGAGACCAATATATCTGAAATACGTAGGGAGACACTGGTCAGAGAAATAGCAAACATCGAACTAAAACTAAATGAATCTTAAAAGGAATCAAGAAACATAGGAAAGAACTAAAAGCCATAAATGAAATTGAAAAGGCAAGAGTATTTCTTTTCTTATGCAAATGAAAGTCGAGACAACATCAGTATTGGGCCACTACTTAAACGGGATGGTCTACACAGATGACAGCCACAGAACTTGGTAGACCTGCTAAACCTATCTGACATTATCCAGCCCCGGTGCCTAGTGGGTAAAGCTCTCGCTTCACGCACATGGGGCCGGGTTCAATTCCGGTGGGAACAGAAACATTTCAAGTGTTTCCTTACACACACACACACACACACACACATACCCACACACACATACATACAACAGGCCTAGTGTCTAATTGACATGTACCTAGGACAATGGTAACTAACTAAAGCTGGTACCTGACCAGCCAGGCTGTGGTTTGTACGTTCGACTGCATGCGGCCAGCAACAGTCTGGTTGATCAGTCCCTGATCCCACGTGAGGCCTAGTCTGGGTGGGCCGCAGGGGCGTTGACCCCTGGAACTCTAGCGAGGTAACGTTTTCTCTCCAGGAGCTTTGTCAAGCCGTTATAGTAGAGGCTATGCATGATAGCCTCTACTATCTTTGTCAAGCCGTTATAGTAGAGGCTATACTTGATAGCCTCTACTATCTTTGTCAACCGTTATAGTAGAGGCTATGCATGATAGCCTCTGCTATAAACGAAGTATAATTTTAATAAACAGCAACTATTATATTAAGAATTGTTTATCATATTTTATAATTGACAATTCTACAATATTCAGTTCAAGCTAAGTGGAACAAGGGACAGTGACTCTGGCTTCCGCTAAGTGGAACAAGGGACAGTGACTCTGGCTTCCCTTTAAGTGGAACAAGGGACAGTGACTCTGGCTTCCACTAAGTGGAACAAGGGACAGTGACTCTGGCTTCCTAAGTGGAACATGGGACAGTGACTCTGGCTTCCGCTAGTGAAACAAGGACCCAGTGACTCTGGCTTCCATAAGTGGAGGACATGGGACGTGACTCTACAGCTTCCCTCTAAGTGGAACAAGGGACAGTATTCTATCGTCCCACCAAATTGCAGAGGTGTTTGTAGTCTCTGGGGTGACTGTAAGCGCATTTGATTCCTGGGCAATATGTATCAAATATTTTTGTTGTGATATGCTAACAAAATAATAATAACAGTCATGGAGTAACACTGGGTAATAATAACAGTCATGGAGTAACCCTAGGTAATAATAGCAGACATGGAGTAACCCTGGGGCCGTAACAGACATGGAGCCCTGGGTAATAATAACAGTCATGGAGTAACCCTGGGTAATAACAGTCTTGGAGTAACCCTGGGTAATAATAACAGTCTTGGGTAACCTGGGTAATAATAGTCATGGGTAACACTGGGTAATAATAACAGTCATGGAGTAACCTAGGTAATAATAACAGACATGGAGTAACACTGAGTAATAATAACAGTCATGGAGTAACACTGGGTAATAATAACTGTCATACTGAGTAACATTGGGTAATAATAATAACAGAAATTGTGTAAAAAGCAAAGGTAAATAGGAAAAGGTGCAGAACATAAAACATATGACTGTGTTTTATGCTAACAGTCGAAAGTACAAGGAATAAGATAAATGAATTACGTATGGTAGTAGTGCTGGCAACTTTGGTGTCATTGCAATAAAGAGTCGCTGATTGCTTAGTGTCATATTGAAGGGTTTAAGTTATTTCCATGTAGATAGATATAACTGGAAGGGGAGGTTGCATTATATGTGCCAGAAAATTTAAATTGCTGCATAAAAAACATTTATAAAAATAGATGGATTAGTAACAGAATCTGTTTTGGGTAGAGTTTTGTAGAAGGTCAAGAAAACTAATTCTAGGTGTAATATACCAAACCTACAGGCTTGTAATATACCAGACACTCCATGCTTGTAATATACCGACCTCCAGGCTTGTAATATACCGACCTCAGGCTTGCTTGGCTATACCCCAACCTCCAGGCTTGTAATATACCGGCCTCAGGCTTGTAATATACCGACCTCAGGCTTGTAATATATACCGACCTCAGGCTTGTAATATACCGGCCTCCAGGATTTGTAATATACCGACCTCAGAAACTTCTTAATATATACCGACCCACAGGCTTGTAATATACCGACCTACAGGCTTGTAGCCATGTAACCTCCAGGCTTGTAATATACTGGGTGCAGGAGGAAAGAAGAGCGGTGGTGGAATGATGAGGAGAAAAGTTAGAATATGAGAGGTTTTTACAAGAGGAAGTGATGCAAGGAGGGAAGAGTATATGAAGAGAAAAAGAGAGGTTAAGAGAGTGGTGAAGCAATGTAAAAATAGAGCAAATGAGAGAGTGGGTGAGATGTTATCAACAAATTTTGTTGAAAATAAGAAAAAGTTTTGGAGTGAGATTTGAGATTTGACAGTTAAAAATAGGAGAGGGAGAGTTATTAAATGGAGAGTTAAGAGGTATCGGGAAGATGGAGGGGAATATTTTGAGGATTTGTTAAATGTTGATGAAGACAGGGAAGCTGTGATTTCGTGTGTGTGTAGGGCAGGAGAATAACATCTTGTAGGAGTGTGGAAGAGCCAGTTGTGGGTGAGGGGGAAGTTCGTGAGGCAGTGGGTAGAATGAAAGGGGATAAGGCAGCAGGAATTGATGGGATAAAGACATAAATGTTAAAAGCAGGTGGAGAAAAGTTTTGGAGTGGTTGGTGCTATTATTTAATAAATGTATGGAAGGGGGTAAGGTACCTAGGGACTGGCAGAGAGCGTGTATTTTTCCCCCTTTGTGTAAGGCAAAGGGGACAAAAGAAAGTGCAAAACTTATAGGGAAATAAGTCTGTTGAGTGTACCTGGTAAGTGTATGGTAGAGTTATTGAAAGAATTAAGAGTAAGACAGAAAGCAAGATAGCAGATGAACAAAAGAGGTTTTAAGAAAGGTAGGGAGTGATGCTTAGACCAAGTGTTTACAGTGAAACATATAGGTGAACAATATTTAGTGTGAAGAGGTTTTGTGGCATTTATGGACTTGGAAAAGGCGTATGATAGGGTGGATAGAAGGGCAATGTGGCAGATGTTGCAGGTGTATGGAATAGGAGGTAGGTTACTGAAAGCAGTGAAGAGTTTATACGAGGATAGTGAGGCTGAGGTTAGAATATGAGAGAGAGAGATTATTTCCCAGTAAAGGTAGGCCTTAGACATGGATGTGTATGTCACCATGGCTGTTCAATATATTTATAGATGGGGTTGTAATAGAAGTGAATGCGAGGTCTTGGCAAGAGGTTTGGGGTTAAAAGATAAAGAATCTAACACAAAGTGGGAGTTGTCACAGTTGCTCTTTGCTGATGACACTGTGCTTTTTGTGAGATTATGAAGAGAGTTGCAGAGGTTGATGGATGAATTTAGTAGAGATTGTGTAAAGAAGGAAATTGAAAGTGAATATAGGAAAGAGTAAGGTGATGAGGATAACAAACATATTAGGAGATGAAGATTGGATATCAGATTGGAGAGAGTATGGAGGAGGTGAATGTATTCAGATATTTAGGAGTGGACGTGTCAGCAGATGGGTCTATGAAGGATGAGGTGAATCATAGAATTGGTGAGGTAAAAGGGTAAGTGGTGCACTTAGGAGTCTGTGGAGACAAAGAACTTTGTCCATGGAAGTAAAGGGAATGTATGAGAGTATAGTTATACCAACACTCTTATATGGGTGTGAAGCATGGGTGATGAATGTTGCAACAAGGAGAAGGCTGGAGGCAGTGGAGATGTCATGTCTGAGGTCAATGTGTGGTATGAACATAATGCAGCGAATTCGTAGTTTGGAAATTAGGAGGAGGTGCGGGATTGCCAAGACTATTATCCAGAGAGCTGATAAGGGGTTGTTGAGATGGTTTGGACATGTAGAAAGGAAGGATCAAGTAGAATGACATCGAGTGTATAAATCTGTAGTGGAGGGTATGCGGGGGTAAAGGGTCGGCCTAGGAAAGGTTGGAGGGAGGGGTAAAGGAGGTTTTGTGTGCAAGGGGCTTGGACTTCAGCAAACATTCATGAGCGTATTTAATAGGAGTGAATTGAGACAAATGGTTTTAATACTTGACGTGCTGTTGGAGTGTGAGCAAAGTAACATTTATGAAGGGATTCAGGGAAACCGGCAGGCCGGACGTGAGTCCTGGAGATGGGAATACAGTGTCTGCACTCTGAAGGAGGGAGTGTTAATGTTGCAGTTTTATAACTGTAGTGTAAAGCACCCCTCTGGCAAGACAGTGATGGAGTGAATGATGATGAAAGTTTTTTTTTTTTTCGGGCCACCCTGCCTTGGTGGCCACCCTGCCTCATGGTGGGAGACGGCCGATGTGTTAATAAAATTAATAATTAAGTATTAATATTAAGTAAGCAATTTAAACATACCAAAAAGTTATAAGAAAACTACATAGAGACGTTATAAAAGTCTTGAAGCGCCAACAGAGCTGAAATCCACAGAGAGCACTCTAAAATAGTCAGATATTTCCTGTTTTAAGCTCATAAACAGTCACCCGTTTGACTGTCTTTAGCACCAGAGAAATACTGACACATTAAAAGAAGTGAGTTGCTACATAATATTCACCTCATCTTCAGACTTCCGTGGAGTGAAACCATAATTCTTGTAGTCACAGCGACAACACAATCGCGACCAGATCCTGAGTAACTTTATCCCTGGCACCAGTGGAGAGCCCCGAGGTTAAGCATGTGTGGATGTGGCTCAGGTCAGTGTTCAATACTGCTTCCGGGCTCAACTTTAAACCTAAAGTCTGTAATAATTAAGAGTGAAATATAATATGGAGAATGGGTAGCTTTATAAATTAATAGCATATTTTATTTCTACTTCAATAATTCATTATTTCCAGACATTTTTATGTTTGTATTTGAATTTAGTAAGACATAAAGAACAAAAGTAAATTAATCATTTGCATTATTTAAGTGAACTCTTTTGTAAAATATATAAAGAAATAATATTTTACTCTTGATTACCATCACTTCAGATTTTACCTCAAAATAAATACTTTTCTAGACATATTTTGTGCATTTTCTTAATTTTTGAAGAAACTCATTGTAGAAAAATTAGTAAAGTATCTCACAAAGTTGATACCAAGAGTATTTGTTATAATTTTACTTTCTTAAAAGCTTTTATGTAGTGTAGTTTTATGTAGTGTATTGTAGTGTATGGTAGAGTTATTATTGAAAATTAAGAGCAAGACAGAGAGCAGGATAGCAGATGAACAAGGAGGTTTTAGGAAGGGTAGGGTGTGTAGACCAAGTGTTTACAGTGAAGCATATAGGTGAACAGTATTTAGATAAGGGTAAAGAGGTTTTTGTGGCATTTATGGATTTGGAAAAGGCGTATGATAGGGTGGATAGGGGGCAATGTGGCAGATGTTGCAGGTGTATTGAATAGAAGGCAGGTCACTGAAAGGAATGAAGGTTTATACGAGGATAGTGGGCTCAGGTTAGAGTGTGTAGGAGAGAGGATTATTTCCCAGTAAAAGTAGGCCTTAGACAAGGGTGTGTGATGTCACCGTGGTTGTTCAATATATTTATAGATGGAGTTGTAAGAGAAGTGAATGCTCAGGTGTTGGCAAGAGGTGTGGGGTTAAAATATAAAAAATCTAACACAAAGTGGGAGTTGCCACAGTTGCTCTTTGCTGATGACACTGTGCTTTTGGGAGATTCTGAAGAGAAGTTGCAGGGTTGGTGGATGAGTTTGGTAGGGTATGTAAAGAAGGAAATTGAAATTGAATATAGGAAAGAGTAAGGTGATGAGGATAACAAAAAGATTAGGTGACGGAAGATTGGATATCAGATTGGAGGGAGAGAGTATGGAGGAGGTGAATGTGTTCAGATATTTAGGAGTGGATGTGTCAGCGGATGGGTCTATGAAGGATTAGGAGAATCATAGAATTGATGAGGGAAAAGGGTAAGTGGTGCACTTAGGAGTCTGTGGAGACAAATAACTTTGTCCGTGGAAGCAAAGAGGAATGTTGAGAGTATAGTTATACCACCACTCTTATATGGGTGTGAATCATGGGTGGTGAATGTTGCAACAAGGAAAAGGCTGGAGGCAGTGGAGATGTCATGTCTGAGATCAGTGTGTGGTGTGAATATAATGCAGAGAATACGTAGTGTGGAAATTAGGAGGAGGCGCGGGATTACCAAGATTATTTTCTAGAGAGCTGAGGATCAGTTGTTGAGGTGGTTTGAACATGTAGAATGACTTTGAGAGTGTATAAATCTGTAGTGGAGGGAACTCGGGTAGGGGTCGGCCTAGAAATGTTTGAGGGAGGGAGTAAAAGAGGTTTTGTGTGCGAGGGCTTGGACTTCCAGCAAACATGCATGAGCGTATTTGATAGGAGTGAATGGAGACAAATGGTTTTTAATACTTGACGTGCTGTTGGAGTGTGAGCAAAGTAACATTTATGAAGGGATTCAGGGAAACCGGCAGGACGGACTTGTGTCCTGGAGATGGGAAGTACAGTGCCGGCACTCTGAAGGAGGGGTGTTAATATTGCAGTTTTATAACTGTATGGTAAGCACGCCTCTGGCAAGACAGTGATGGGTGAATGATGATGAAAGTTTTCTTTTCGGGCCACCCTGCTTTGGTGGTCACCCTGCCTTGGTGGTCACCCTGCCTTGGTGGTCACCCTGCCTTGGTGGTCACCCTGCCTTGGTGGTCACCCTGCCTTGGTGGTCACCCTGCCTTGGTGGTCACCCTGCCTTGGTGGTCACCCTGCCTTGGTGGTCACCCTGCCTTGGTGGTCACCCTGCCTTGGTGGTCACCCTGCCTTGGTGGTCACCCTGCCTTGGTGGGAAACGGCTGATGTGTTAATAAAATTTTTTTTTTTTTTTAAATGATCATCGCTGGTATATGTTAATGTTAACTACTGAGTAAATAATGATATTTGAGTGGTCAGTGTAGGTACCAGTCTGTCAAGGTATTAGTCTATCAAGGTACCATTCTGTCATGGTACCAGTCTGTCAAGGTACCAGTCTGTCAAGGTACCAGTCTGTCAAGGTACCAGTCTGTCAAGGTACCAGTCTGTCAAGGTACCAGTCTGTCAAGGTACCAGTCTATCAAGGTACCAGTCTGTCATGGTACCAGTCTGTCAAGGTACCAGTCTGTCACGGTACCAGTCTGTCAAGGTACCAGTCTGTCAAGGTACCAGTCTGTCAAGGTAACAGTCTATCAAGGTACCAGTCTGTCATGGTACCAGTCTGTCATGTTTATAACTGAGAACAACATAGTTTTTACTGCAATATTCTGAGAATGTCGTGTAATCGGCTTCTGACTTTTAATACTGGTATAGACTCCTTAGGAAAAGATTTGTATTAGTTCTGTACTTTATTTATTTAAAAAAAACTGGTTTAATAACATTTTCTGTGCATTTGCTTTTGTGAACTATACTTCAAATTAAGAAGAGGCCAGCCAGGTTTGTGGGTAAGACACGAGGTGGCCTCACACACTGAGTGTCTGTAGTTCACTCCTTGGCCGGGTGGAAACGTTGAGCACGTTTCCTTATACCTGGTGTTGCTGTTCACCTAGTAGTAAGAAGGAACCAGGTTGTTGGACGCCTGGTGTGAGTGGCATCCTGGGGGACAAGATTGAAGAACCCCAATGGAAATAAGAGAGACAGTTGTTGATGACACACTGGGTGGCTAACTCTCTGGGTTAAAAATCAGAACAAATCTCATCAAATCTTAATAACATGGTTGCATATAACCCATGGAAAGGTTAAGAAAGTTTCAGGCAGTGAATGTCCACAATTCTAAATTTAATAGCGAAATTAAAAGAGAAGACATTACTGCTTTTTATATGATAAATAAAGAATGCATCTTCTAATAAGCTTCTAACTTTCCAAGCTGGTGTGTTGGATTTACATGAAAGTGTGCATTGTTATAATGCTATGTATATGCCAGTCTATCAACTTTCAATTGGGATATTTCCTGGCAATTACTTAGAACGTCTCTACTAATCAGCAACAAAGTCCAAAGTGTTGTGAAACACGTTAATAAAAGTTACTTCTTACCTTTGATCTACACCAAACTTCCAGCATTGATTTCCCTTAATACACTGAGAACAGTTCTTTATAAAGTTCTTCAATAATAAATTTTACTGAGAACTGTTGGTGATAATTTCACAAATTTAATTATAGGATGAATATTATTGACCCTTCTGGAGCACTTAATGGACCGTAATATTATTGACCCTTCTGGAGCACTTAATGGACCGTAATATCATTGACCCTTCTGGAGCACTTAATGGACCGTAATATTATTGACCCTTCTGGAGCACTTAATGGACCGTAATATTATTGACCCTTCTGGAGCACTTAATATACTGTAATATTATTGACCCTTCTGGAGCACTTAATGGACCGTAATATTATTGACCCTTCTGGAGCACTTAATATACTGTAATATTATTGACCCTTCTGGAGCACTTAACAGACTGTAATATCAAGCTGAAAAACACAGACTGTTTTGATATTGTGTTGCTTCTAGACCAATTATTTTTGAAATTCTCTTTTCCTGTTTAGGATACAATAATTATTTTATGCACCAAACAATAATCTAAAACAAATTAGGCACATTCAAGATTTCAGTTAAATAAAGTTTGAAAATTATGTTCATGAAAGTCTGTTTACGGCAAGCACGCACGCACGCACGCACGCACGCACACACACACGCACGCACACATAATGGAGTATGCAGCACCAGTATGGAACCACAAGAAATTGGAGAAAGTGCAAAAGTTTGCAACAAGATTAGTCCCAGAACTGAAGGGTATGTCTTACGAGGAGAATTATGGGAACTCAACCTGATGACACTAGAGGATAGGAGGGACAGGGGGGACATGATAACGACGTATAAAATAATAAGAGTAATTGGCAAGGTGGACAGGACACGAATGTTTCAGAGATGGGATACAGGAACAAGGAGCCACAATTGGAAGATGAAAACTCTAAGGGCCTGGGTCGAGACATTTTTGGCGCCGTACGAAAATAATTGAAAAATATGGAAAATGAGTTCTGTTGACAGAAAAATAGTTTAAGAATCTGGCAACATTTTGGTGAAAATCCCATTTTAATACATCGTTTCTAAAGCAAATTATAGCTATTTGAAACATATTTTCTTACGACGCGCAAGGTAAAAAAGGTTTGTGACCACGCGACATGAATTTTTTTTTTTTTTATTTGGTTTATTTTTTTCTCTATATTTATTTCCAATACACTAAATTTACCACTCAACATCATAATACAGTGTTGGAGCTGCTTATTGGCTTATTGCAGAGGTGGGAGGGGCTTATATCAGAGGTGGGAGGGGCTTATATCAGAGGTGGGAGGGGCTTATAGCAGAGGTGGGAGGGGCTTATAGCAGAGGTGGGAGGGGCTTATAGCAGAGATGGGAGGGGCTTATAGCAGAGGTGGGAGGGGGCTTATATCAGAGATGGGAGGGGCTTATAGTCAGAGGTGGGAGGGGCTTATATCAGAGAGGTGGGAGGGCTTATAGCAGAGGTGGGAGGGGCTTATAGCAGAGGTGGGAGGGCTTATAGCAGAGGTGGATGGGCTATAGCAGGTGGGAGGGGCTTATAGCAGAGGTGGGAGGGGCTTATACAGAGGTGGGATGGGGCTTATATCAGAGGTGGGAGGGCTATAGCAAAATGGGAGGGCTTATAGCAGAGGTGGGAGGGGCTTATAGCAGAGGTGGGAGGGCTTACTGCTTGAAGTGGGATGGGCTTATAGCAGAGATGGGGGGCTTATATCAGAGGTGGGAGGGGCTTATAGCAGATGGTAGGGGGAGGGGCTTATAGCAGAGGTGGGAGGGGCTTATAGCGATGGGGGCTTATAGCAAGGGGGGGATCAGATGGGGGTCAAAGCAGCCAAGGACGATAGTTGCATAATCAGCGGTTTGATACTCCCAACAAATGTCTTTATACTGACGTTATTATTACTAATACACTTTATCTGCTTATAACATTTATTCAATAATAATATTAGACATAAGATATATAAGATAAAAGCATAATAAAGACGGCCAAAATAATACTAAGTGTCATATACCGGAGAGTGCAGTCATCGGAGACCTTGATCTAGCAGTCTTCCTGCTTATAAATATACGGTTTTCTCTAATGCCTCGCTGGCGTACTCAAAGAAAACGCATTTTAACATGGGAAACAATAAGAAATCACTTACAAGGCGAAAAAAACAACAACAGCGAGATTTTTGTGAATTTTTTGACGTAAATGAGGCGCGTGCGCTTTTCCGCGATTATCTCGAAAGTAAGATTTTGACCTATTGCTTCGAATACATCCATTATTAATGATTAAATTGTAATGATTTTCACAGGGAATATAAAACAAAGTGAGTTTTATTATATTATGAAAAAAAAAATGGAATATTTCAAATATTGTTTATTTTGTGTGGGGGGGGGAGGGTAAAAAGGCAGATATTTTAGTGAGTGTCAAAAGCGAACCAAATGTATTTTTTTTCGGCATGAAGACAAGCTGTCAGGCATTCATACATTTCATAATATATTGGGGTTAGATGTATTCTACGAGTGGGAAGTGTCCGCAGCGCCGCTAGTAACGCCGGACCGGAAGTAACCGCTGCATATGTCAAAATCAGTAATTATTTTTTCAGTTGTTTGTTGGCCGATCTTATTGAAACTGTGTCATTGCATGTTACATACATGTTACATACATGTTACATACATGTTACATACACGTTACATACATGTTACATACATGTTACATACATGTTACATACATGCTTCTAAACATGTTATATACATGTTACATACATGCTTCTAAACATGTTACATACATGTTACATACATTTACTTACATGTTACATACATGCTTCTAAACAATATGTTACATACATGTTACATACATGTTACATAAATGCTTCTAAACATGTTACATACATGTTACATACATGTTACATACATGTTACATACATGTTACATAAAACATACATGCTTCTACACATGTGCCAAAAAAAGAATCGGACGACAAATAATGGAGATGAAGAAACTTTTGCCCCTCCTCCCTTATTAATTAAGTCATAGGGATGTTAGGAAGTATTTCTTTAGCCTTAGAGTTGTCAGGAATTGGAATAATCTGGAGAGTGAAGTAGTAGAGGCAAGTTCCATACATAGCTTTAAGAAGAGGTATGATAAAGCTTATGGAGCAGGGAGAGAGTGACTTTATATCGGCCAGTGAAGAGGCGGGACCAGGAGCTATATGTCGACCCCTGCAACAACATTTAGGTGAGTACACACTCACACATACACGAAACACACACTTATGGATGCCTGGAGAGTTGACCTGGAGAGTTGACCTGGAGAGTTCCGAGGGTCAACGCCCCCGAGGCCCGGTCTGTGACCAGGCCTCATGGTAGATCAGGGCCTGATCAACCAGGCTGTTACTGCTGGCCGCACGCAATCCAACGTACGGACTACAGCCCAGCTGGTCAGGTACTGACTTTAGGTGCCTGTCCAGTGCCTGCTTGAAGACAGCCAGGGGTATATTGGTAATCCCCCTTATGTATGCTGGGAGGCAGTTGAACAATCTTGGGCCCCTGACACTTATTGTGTTGTCTCTTAACATGCTAGTGGCAGCCCTACTTTTCATTGGGGGGATGTTACATCGTCTGCCAAGTCTTTTGCTTTCGTAGGGAGTGACACTCGTGTGCAAGTTTGGTACTAATCCCTCGAGAATTTTCCAAGTTTATATAATCATGCGTTCTAGGAAGTACAGGTTTAGGAACTTCAAGCGTTCCCAGTAACTGAGGTGGTTTATCGCAGTTATGCGTGCCGTGAAGGTTCTCTGCACATTTTCTAGGTCAGCAATTTCACCTGCCTTGAAAGGTGCAGTTAGTGTGCAGCAATATTCCAGCCTAGATAGAACAAGTGACCTGAAGAGTGTCAACATGGGCTTGACATCCCTGGTTTTAAAGGTTCTCATTATCCATCCTGTCATTTTTCTAGCAGATGTGATGGTCTTTGAAGGTGAGATCCTCTGACATGATCACTCCCAGGTCTTTGACGTTAGTTTTTCTCTCTATTGTGTGGTTGGAATTTGTTTATACTCCGATGAGATTTTAATTTCCTCACGTTTTCCATATCTGAGTAATTGAAATTTCACATCATTGAACTTCATATTGTTTTCTGCAGCCCATTTAAAGATTTGGTTGATGTCTGCTTGGAGTCTTGCAGTGTCTTCAATGGAGGAAACCTAGGAATCCTAAGAATAGCATTCCGACATCTCAGTAAGGAATCGTTCAGGACTCTGTACACTGTGTACGTCAGGCCCATATTGGAGTATGAAGCACCAGTTTGGAACTCACACCTGGTCAAGTACATCAGGAAATTAGAGAAAGTGCAAAGGTTTGCAACAAGACTAGTCCTGGAGCTAAGGGGCATGTCCTACGAGGAGAGGTTAAGGGAAATCAACCTGACGACACTGGAGGATAGGAGTGATAGGGAGGACATGATAATAACATTCAAATTACTGAGAGGAATTATGAAGGTGAATAGAAGCAGGATGTTTCAGAGAGGGGACACAGCAACAAATGGTCACAACTGGAAGTTCAATACTCAGACGAGTCACAGGGATGTTAGGAAGTATTTCTTCAGTCATAAAGTTGTCAGGAAGTGGAAAAATCTGGAGAGAGATGTAGTGGAGGCAAGATCCCCACATAACTTTGAGAGGAGATACTATAAAGCTCTTGGTGTAGGTGAGAGCGCCTAGAAAGGATGACCTGATAACCACCACGGTTTCTAGGACTCGAAATAGTGTGTTAAAACCCTACTGGAGTTTTAATATAGGAAGAGAAGACAGGAAATAGAGTGGTGGTTAGATTACATTTGCTTGGACTGTAAGAAGACTTTCAACACAGTTCCCTACAAGAGATTGGCACAAAGGTAAGAGGATCAGGCAGGAATAAGTGGAAAAGTATTACAATGTATTACAAAGGTAAGAGGATCAGGCAGGAATAAGTGGAAAAGTATTACAATGTATTACAAAGGTAAGAGGATCAGGCAGGAATAAGTGGAAAAGTATTACAATGTATTACAAGGTAAGAGGATCAGGCAGGAATAGGTGGAAAAGTATTACAATGCATTACAAAGGTAAGAGGATCAGGCAGGAATAGGTGAAAAAATATTACAATGAATCAGAAAATATCTGACAGGAAAGAAGTAACGAATGATGGTACGTGATGAGGTGTCTGATGGGCGCACGTGTCAAGCGGGGTTCCACAAGAGTCAGTCCTAGGGCTGGAGTATACCTGGAGGATTTTGGAGATCAGTGCCTCAATTGCCCAGTCCATGACCATGCCTCGTGGCGGATCGGAGCCTGATAAACCAAGCTGTTACTGCTGGCTGCATGCAAGCCGAACCGAAGTACAAACCACAGTCCAGCTCCCTCTTGAAAACAGCCTGGGATCTATTAGTAATCCCCAAGTATGCTGGGGGGCAGTTGAAGGGTCTTGGACCCCCGAAAAACTTATTAGTTTTCTCTTTGCATCCCCATGGCGCCCCTGTTTTACACTGGGGGTTTACTCCTGTCGAGTCTATTGTTTTTATAGGGATGATTTCCGTGTTAAATTTTTGGGGCTAATCCCTTTTAAGATTTTCCAAGTGTATATTATCCCAAATACCATTCTAACCTGCATTCCGTGGAGTACAGGTCAAGGGGAAATTTCCCTTGTTCCAAGTAATTAATGTGCTTTTTTGTACTTATACGTGCAGTAAAAAATTCTCTGTATATTTTCCAGGTCTGCAGTTTTGACTGCCTTGGGAAAGGGGGGCCCCTAGTGTACAATAATATTCCAACCTAAAGAGAACCAACAATTTGAAGAGAATCATCATTGTCTTGGTTTGTCTGGTGCTGTTTCTTATATTGAATGACTTTATGGAAGGGGTAGTTTCAGAGGTGTCCCTTTTTTGTAGACGACGTGAAAAAAAATGCGGGGAATTCTAGTGTATGAGGATCAGGTAATACTCTAAAGGGATCTGAACAAGCTGCAAACCTGGTCTGACAAATTGCTCCTGGAGTTTTTAAACCAACC